>CM077197.1:701148-876148 GCA_039654625.1 Rhinogobio ventralis
TCGACTCGGCATGCTGCCTCGTGCCAAAAGTGTTCAGAAGTTATAAGCAAAAATATACATTTTTCGTATCTCCGGACCAGTAGGTGGCGCTGCTCCGAAACGCAGCATGGAGCCTCAGGTCATGCTTGTGATGACACGTACCAAGTTTGGTCAGAATACGATAACGTGTTGAAGAGATGCGTTGAAGCGCTACTTAAAATTTGTTCGCACATTTTCCGAAAATGGTTGAACTAATTGACTTGAATTCCATAACTTTTTGTCAGGATGGTCTGAAGATGATCTGGTTAAATGTTCATGAAAATCAGAGCAGTGGCCTAGGAGGAAAAGTTCAAAATTCAAAATGGCAATTTCAAATTTCATATCTAGCCCTTACGGTTCAAAAGGCATTCGCCCAAACATGAGTGAAAATTTGGACAGGTGGTGGCGCTAGAGGGATTGAGTTAGAGACTCCAAAATTGGTGTAGTTAATGTTCTCCATCTGTGTGACAAATTTCATAACTTTCCCGCAAACAGTTCTATGGGCTGCCATAGACTCAAGAGTGGAAGAAGAAGAATAGGAACACCAACGGATACAATAGGTGCCTGCACAACTTTGGTGCTTGGTATTTATTAAAACTAAAATACTATCTCAATTATACTGAAATAAGACTAGTTTAAGGTGTAATGTACAATGCATGAGGAGATTTGATTGCTCCTGAGAGGAGAGCGAGTTTGGGGTGAAATGCTGTAATTATTTCCAGGGAAGGGCCGTGTTGTGTTTGGGTTGCTATGATTCTCCCGTCTCTGCAGAGTCTGACTGATACATATAGATGTGATTTAATAGTTGCAAAACAGACATGCATGAACTCGACAAGTATACAAAAGTGTTCTAATGCCAGCAGCGAGTGCTTTAGATCAGAAACTCTAAACTGGTGGGTTACGACTCAAAAAATTGGTCACAGATCTGCAACTAACAAACTAATATATATATATGATGAAACTCATGAGGATGAACATCTTTTCTTGCGTCTCTACAGAGTCAATAAACTCAGGAACTCAAGAGCCGAATGAAAGTCTGACACATGGAAAGAAGAACAGTTTTCAGTTTTCCAGAGAAACATCTGTTGATGTGATGTCGAAGCACTCGAGGGAAGACGCTGTGTTCTTGTATAAAGCCTGTGATTGTTTCTGAGAGCAGATCGTGTTCAGATGGAAGATTCTCCTGTGAAACGCCTGTTTGATCAACGGCAGAACTAAAGACAGCTCACATCTACTGAATATAATCTACACTATACTGCCAAAAGTTTTGGGACGCCTGCCTCTACACGCACATGAACTTTAATGCCATCCCATTCTTAATCCGTAGGGTTTAATATGGAGTCGGCCCACCCTTTGCAGCTATAACAGCTTCAACTCTTCTGGGAAGGCTTTCCACAAGGTTTAGGAGTGTGTTTATGGGAATTTTTGACCATTCTTCTAGAAGCGCATTTGTGAGGTCAGGCACTGATGTTGGACGAGAAGGCCTGGCTCGCAGTCTCCGCTCTAATTCATCCCAAAGGTGTTCTATCGGGATGAGGTCAGGACTCTGTGCAGGCCAGTCAAGTTCCTCCACACCAAACTCGCTCATCCATGTCTTTATGGACCGCCGCTTTGTGCACTGGAGCGCAGTCATGTTGGGACAGGAAGGGGCCGTCCCCAAACTGTTCCCACAAAGTTGGGAGCATGAAATTGTCCAAAATGTCTTGGTATGCTGAAGCATTAAGAGTTCCTTTCACTGGAACTAAGGGGCCAAGCCCAATCCCTGAAAAACAACCCCACCCCATAATCCCCCCTCCACCAAACTTTACACTTGGCACAATGCAGTCAGGCAAGTCCCGTTCCCCTGGCAACTGCCAAACCCAGACTCGTCCATGGGATTGCAGACGGAGAAGCGTGATTGGTCACTCAGAGAACACGTCTCACTGCTCTAGAGTCCAGTGGCGGCGTGCTTTACCCCGCTGCATCCCACGCTTTGCATTGCTCTTGGTGATGTAAGGCTTGGATGAGCTGCTCGGCCATGGAAACCCATTCCATGAAGCTCTCTACACACTGTTCTTGAGCTCATCTGAAGGCCACAGAAGTTTGGAGGTCTGTAGCTATTGACTCTGCAGAAAGTTGGCGTCTTCTGTGCACTGTGACCCTCAGCATGCGCTGACCCCGCTCTGTGATTTTACGTGGCCTATCACTTCGTGGCTGAGTTGCTGTTGTTCCCAATCGCTTCCACTTTGTTATAATCCCACTAACAGTTGAGCGTGCAATATTTTGATCAAAGCTGAATTTATCATCATTACTCCAGTCTTCAGTGTCACATGACCCTTCAGAAATCATTCTAATATGATGACTTGATGCCCAACAAACATTTGGTAACGCCCACTTTTAATCATCTAATCAGTTCCTGGTGGGTAAAACCGAGTTCCGCCCCAACACTTGTACTCTCACTGAATTTCTTTTCCTCACTGTGAAATGCCTGAAATGACAGGGCGGATGATGTGCGCTCCAGCCGTCAGAGCGAGTTCAGACACAGACCCACAGTCACTCCTCTGTCGATTCGGCTGTACATCACAGTCAGCCGACAGTCAAACGAGAGGAACAGCTGCTGCAGAGTCACCTCGTAAACTCCAACCACATGTTTCTGCAAGAAAACAGCAACAACCAGGCGTCAATCTGAGTCTCTGCAGGAAACGTTTTCATTCAAAAGTAAAAATTCAGTCGTCATTTACTCACAATCCTGTTTTTTCTTGTGTCTGTTTAACAGAAAAGGGATGTTTGGAAGAATGAAGAAAGATGCATTCAAATGGTGATTTATAAAACAATAGAAATGTCATAAAATATGACTCCATTTGACACATACACCGACCAGGCATAACATTATGACCTAATATTGTGTTGGTCCCCCTTTTTGCGGATCCGTCGAGACATGGACTCCACTAGACCCCTGAAGGTGTGCTGTGGTATCTGGCACCAAGATGTTAGCAGCAGATCCTGTAAGTTGTGAGGTGAGGCCTCCATGGATCGGACTTGTTTGTTCAGCACATCCCACAGATGCTCGATTGGATTCGAGCTGGGGAATTTGGAGGCCAAGTCAACACCTTTTTCCTGCTTCTAACACATCAACTTTGAGGACAAAATGTTCACTTGCTGCCTAATATATCCCACCCACTAACAGGAGCCGTGATGAAGAGATCATCAGTGTTATTCACTTCACCTGACAGTGGTCATAATGTTATGCCTGATCAGTGTATTTATAATATAAAAATGTTTAGCAGCACAACTGATTTCAACATTGATAATTATCATGTTTCTTGAGCAGCAAATCAGCATATTAGAATGTTTTCTGAAGGATCATGTGACATTTTTAAATATATTCCAATAGAAAATAGAGCTTGTATCACTTGAATAGAAAGGAAGTCATGAGAGACGGTTCATGATTTCTGGGTGAATTTTTCCTTTGATTCACAATAACAGAATCTGGGTTCCCACATTTTCCCCACTGAATTTCCAAGACCTTTCCTCGACTTTTCCAGGCCTGGAAACCACAGTTTTAAAATTCCCTGTGACTTCCAGGTTTTCCGTGACTGTGGAAACTCTTATTATTTCCCGGACCACAATATGGTTTGATATTTTACGTTCACTCAAATTAATCAATCATTTGCACATTGTAAATCACTCAGCACATCCACACACACACACACACACACACACACACACAGAGTTGTTCTTGTGATAATGTAACATGTTTTAACTCCAGAATAAATGTCAAATCTGTGAATGTTTCTGGAACTCCTGTGTCTCCCTCTAGTGGATCATCTCATGAACTGACTCTGATCTAATCAAACCGCTCGCATACTAACAGCAGAATTATAATAATAAACCATAAAACAAAGATTATTGGAGTATTCTTTACAGGAAAACACGGTTTCAGTCTTTCTACTTCAAAATGCCACATTTAATTCAATGTGTTTCCATTTCCTTGTAATTAATTGAGAAATTTACTGTGATTTCTGTGAGGCTTTTTTGAGCTCAAACTCACTTCATTCTGTTCAGTTTCTCAGGAAACAAGACTTCATTTCTTCATTTCGCATGTCATTAAATGAGTCCTGGATATTTGAGCTGGAAAACAGAAATCCTGAGGAAGAGCATCCTTTATGCAGCGCATGCAGTTTAATTTAGGGCCTTATGAATTCTGTTTTATTTATTGTTTTCATTTCTCTGGACTCTGCTTTAATGGTCAGATTAAATTTGATGACTCTCGTTCATCTCCGGAACACAAATGAGGATATTTGTAATGAAATGGGAAGATGTCTGTCCTCCATTGACAGTCTAAGCAACTTCCACTGCCGCTTCAGAAACTGATCCGTACGGATCAAGCGGATTATTCCAGATGTTCTGAAGAGACTCCATGGCTTTATATGAGGAAGGAAAGTCTGACGGGTGTGAGCGACATTAGGGCGAGGAAATGACCACAGGATTCTCATTAATGGGTGAACTGGCCCTTTAAGAGACTGACCGACTGTTGATTTATTCATACAAAATCTGACCAATTCTGACATTTATACAGTAAATTACATTTTTATGAATGGATTCTGTGATTCAGTCCATCGCAGAAATCATAGAGCACTAATTTAATGCCTTGAACTGAAGACTTTCTGATCCAATTCAAGACATTTTAAGGCCTTATTGATGAAGACGAGGCTTAATATATCCAGTGATTTCTCTTCTCCAGTAAATGTCTTGATTTAAGGATGTTTAGATATTTGTGCTGGAAAACATCATGTTTTGCAGTGTGAAACTTCCTGTTTGGAGGGAATGTGGTTTTGTGTTGCTCATGGGAAACAATAAATCCAAACAATATAAAAAATACTTTGACAGACATTCATTTTATTGTGTTTTAGAACACAGATGCTTATGATTACAGCCAGAAAACATGAACGTTTGACAGCGAACGATCAGAAACATGACAATAACAGTCGTTCTGCTATCATCTGGATAAAAATGATTGAGCAGCAAAATATATATATATATGTTTTATAAAAAGCAACATGATCAACATTATATTTCTCTTGGCTGTACAAATACACGGAGTATAAAATATGACACAGAGGAAACAATAAGTCATTATAATATGCATAAACTGTGGCTCGTATGAAGGACGTGATTATTTGAGCTTCAGGTGATCAATTTGTTGTGCAAGATATTGCATTTAAAAAAGGTATGACTTTCAGGACATCTGGACACGGTGAAGATAAGAAAAGTTGAACAGCTCTTACACACAGTGGTAACGTATAGCGGCTAATTTAATAAATAACATTAATAAATAAATACATCTGATATTGTAACTCGCTTCTCTGGCAGGATATGAGAAATATGACATTCTATATGTTTGCAGCCCGACATTATCTTATGAAGTGATGATGTCACACTATGACGATATCATCAGATTTATGTTGATTGATGCTGAAAAGCTGAAAATATAAGGCATAAAGCAAATCAGCTGTACAAGAGACAAGAGTTTAGGGCGAGACGCGAGTGTGTTCTGCTAGTTTCAGCCGGACGCAGTTCTCATGTTCACGTCCAGCTCCACGTGTTTAAATATCAAATGCACTGGCGCATCTGTTCTCCCATGGGCGTCTGGTCTGAACACCAGGAGTTCAGGAGCATTGTTGGAGCGTTGCTATTGTGAGGAACTGAAGACGACTGTGCCACTGACCAACACAAACCTGCTCTAAAGTCAAGAGTGCAGTATTTATGTGTTATTTAAAGGGCGTGTTAGTAATATGAGCCTATAGACGACACTCTGATTATTACACACACACACACACACTCTGATTATTACAAACACAGGGACGCGCAGCAGCGCACACACACACACACTCTGATTATTACACACACACACACACGCGCACACACACACACACACGCGCGCACACTCACGCGCACACACACACACACACACGTGTTTAAATATTAAAATAAAAGGATTCCTCTCTGGAGAAGCGTTCAGTCTCTCCTCATGTAAACAGTGAATCCGCTCATGGTGCGAGCACAACTGGCTTTTAAAGGGAAAGGGAGATGAGACTCTGATTATTACACACACACACACACACACACACTGATTATTACACACACAGGGATGCGCAGCAGCGCACACACACACACACACACTCGGATTATTGCGCACACACACACACACGCGCACACACCCACGCGCACACACTCACACGCACGCGTTTAAATATTAAAATAAAAGGATTCCTCTCTGGAGAAGCGTTCAGTCTCTCCTCATGTAAATAGTGAATCCGCTCATGGTGTGAGCACAACTGGCTTTTAAAGGGAAAGGGAGATGAGACTCTGATTATTACACACACACACACACACACACACTCTGATTATTACACACACAGGGACGCGCAGCAGCACACACACACACACACTTTGATTATTACACACACACGCACACACTCATGCGCACACACACACGCGTTTAAATATTAAAATAACAGGATTCCTCTCTGGAGAAGCGTTCAGTCTCTCCTCATGTAAATAGTGAATCCGCTCATGGTGCGAGCACAACTGGCTTTTAAAGGGAAAGGGAGATGAGACTCTGATTATTGCACGTTACTCCCAAAACACACCCATGACTCATTAAAGGGATAGTTCACCCAAAAATGTCAATTAGCCCATTATTTACTCACCCTCAAGTCATCCTAGGTGTGTATGACTTTCTTCTTTCAGACGAAAACAATCAGAGTTATATTAAAACATGTCCTGGCTCTTCCAAGCTGTATAATGGCAGTGAATGGCAGCCCAAAGTTTGAAGCCCATAAAAGTACATCCACCATGCACTTTTATGATGGATAGATGCACTTTTATAATGGATAGATGCACTTTTATAATGGATAGATGCACTTTTATAATGGATGGATGCACTTTTATGATGGATAGACGCACTTTTATGATGGATGGATGCACTTTTATGATGGATGGATGCACTTTTATGATGGATAGACGCACTTTTATGATGGATAGATGCACTTTTATGATGATAGATGCACTTTTATGATGGATAGATGCACTTTTATGATGGATAGACGCACTTTTATGATGGATGGATGCACTATTATGATGGATGGATGCACTTTTATGATGATAGATGCACTTTTATGATGAACGGATGCACTTTTATGATGGACAGATGCACTTTTATGATGGATAGACGCACTTTTATGATGGATGGATGCACTTTTATGATGGATGGATGCACTTTTATGATGGATGGATGCACTTTTATGATGGATAGATGCACTTTTATGATGGATGGACGCACTTTTATGATAGATGGATGCACTTTTATGACGGATAGACGCACTTTTATGATGGATGGATGCACTTTTATGATGGATGGACGCACTTTTATGATGGATAGATGCACTTTTATGGTCTTCAAATTTTGTGCTGCCATTATAAACCTTGGAAGAGCCAGGACATTTTTTAATATAACTGTGTTCGTCTGAAAGAAGAATGTCATATACACCTAGGATGAATTGAGGGTGAGTAAATCATGGGATAATTTTCATTTTTGGGTGAACCATCTCTTTAAGAGACTAGGCACAACCCTTTTAGACCATGCGCCGGGTGCGGCGACCATTTTTCCTGCCGTTAAACTAGCCAAAGTGGATTCGGACACGCCCTAAGAGCAGCTGCGCCATGAGCTCAGATCGTTACAATAGGGCCCAAGAGCGTCAGTGAAACTACTGAACGGACATACTGATAAACTGGTGTTTTTACAAGAACTGAGAATGTGTTTTATATTCAAAAATCAAAAAACTACATTTAATTTCAGTATGAATTACATGTTCATACACACAGCATATGGACGATTCCCAGAAACACATTAATAATCAATGTTTCAAATGACACCTATAGCAATTAAAAATATAAATGTGCACTACTGTTCAAAAGTTTGGAGTCGGTATGATTTGCTAATCAGTCTCTTCTGCTCACCACGGCTGCATTAATCTGATCATAAATCCAGTAAAGCAGTGAAATATGACTCCAGTGTAAATCAGCTGTTCTCTATGTGAATATATAGTGTATTTTATTCCTGTGATCAAAGCTGAATTTATCATCATTACTCCAGTCTTCAGTGTCACATGATCCTTCACAAATCATTCAATATGAGGATTTGATGCTCAACAAACATTTATGATTATTATCAGTGTTCATATTTCTGTGGAAACTAATACATTTTATTTCTCAGGATTCTTTGATGAATAGAAAGTTCAAAAGTTCAGCATTTATTAGAGAGAGAATCTTTTGTCACATTATTAATGTCTTTACTGTCACTTTTGATCAATTTAATGCGTCCTTGATGAATAAAAGCATTAATTTTTGAACAGTAGTGTATTTTGTTAGAGTTAAAACATTTTAATTATTAATCCCAAATTTTAAAAATCAATAGTTTTTATATAGTAATAATTTGTATAAAGTTATCTGAAAACAACGTGTTAACATTCCGTGATGCGTCCTGTCAATCAAACTCTAAATCTCTGTGCTGATTTAAATTCAAACGTAAAGGGACAGTTCAGCACTCGTTCCAAACCTGCATGACTTTGGTTCTTCTCTGTGTTTATTATTGTCCATTTGATGAAAGTTCCCATGATGTTTGTCAGGTCATCTGTGGCCAAACCGTCCCTTTGAACAGTGTTTTCACACCATTGTCTCTGGAAGTGTGTCTATAGTGTCTGAAGACAAGAGCTGCCATATCTGCCACTTCTCTGGATGTGGCTCCGCACTAAAGCTCTTCGATGGCACGTGTGACCCCGCCCCCTGACCAGCATGACAGGAAGTGACACGCGGCTGCAGGGAGGCTGAGGGGCTGACAGGTGCGATCGCCTCCTCTGATTGGAGGAGTGCAGTCCGGTGGCTCGCTGTGATTGGAGCTGGTTTGGCGTCGCTGTCGTCATCATAGAAGACGTCAGAGGAGACGCGTTTATACAGGATTCCATCTGAACCTGAGGACAGAAACACAGCAGGTGTGTTGAGATGAACGAACGCGTGTTGTGTGTTTGTGCTGAAAGAATCACATTTATTTTCCTCTATAGTCCTGGAAGGTGTTAAAATGATAACGAGATTCTGACGAGGTTTGTAAATCAAGATCTGTTGCCGGATTAAAAAAACATCTGTTCTTGTTCCAGAAGCGCTTCACTCGGATACACGTCTCAATACAGGGAAGAAAAGACCAGCGCAACTTCCCTTCAATGCCGACGTGATCAAAGTGCAGCTTTATCATAATGTTCATGTGTTGTCCTGTACCTGTGAGGAGTTTGTCATGAAGTCCCGACAGAAGAGTGTGTCGCGTTCTCCAGATACAGGCCTGTTCATGCACCGTTTCCCCTGAGGAGAAGAGTACATTCATCACTGACACGCACAACACGTGAAGAGACAAATGGCTATGACTGCGATTATGTTTATTTTTCTTTGATTTCAGCAAAAACTTCTCCAGAAATGTGTGAGGTATGGAGTAGCTGTGTGATGCCTTTCACGAGTGGCTGAACTCACCGGAGTCGGCTCGCGAGGGCGAGAGGCAGAAGTTCACCGTGACGTTCCTCGCGAGAGCGTCCTTGACGTCTGCGAGACTGTGATGCTCGTGTCCCGATGGATGAAACCACTGCGAGAGCACAGGAGAGTTGTTGTCGTACGGAGAGATCTCGCCGCTGGAGCACTTGGACTCGCTGCAGGAGTTCAGAGGATTTATGGGAAAGATTGAGCGGTGTCTTTGTTAATGTTAGTTAAAGTGCATTGTTTGTTCAGAGTGCATTAACGCTTGTGTATTAATCTGTGTTCAGGTGTTTATTGAGCGTCTGACTGCACATATGATGCGTGTTCCTCTGAACGCACGTTTATAGCTGTACATTAAACAGCCCCGTCGCGATCGATATAATAGAATAAAATTAATATATAACCCACAAGCCTTAATTTTGTATGAAGATATATAATAATATAATATAATACAATATAATATACAATAATATTACATAATAGAATTTAAACTTTACTTTATAACAATGCATCTCTAGCACACTGGAAAAGACGACATGATATCTCCCACTCAATGGCATTTAAGTGCTTAAATTTCCCTTATTCGGCTGATTTAAATGTAAACTGCACTGAATAATTGTGATTAGATTGAATAACCATAATCAGACGGCCAGTCAATCTCACACACACACACACACACACACACACAAACACACACACACAAACACACACACACAAACACACACACACAAACACACACACACACGGAGGACAGCTGTGTTGAGAACATGGTGTTTATACAGTATGACCCAAATTCACTTACTCACACTGTGGTGTTTTCCTCCTCATCAGATAATCCACCACGTCACTGTCGGTGTTCAGCAGACTCAGCAGGACCTCGTTCTGCAGCTCCGCAGAGATCTGAAGGAGTTAGAGCGACATGATCAGGGCCTGAGGACCACACCACTGCCAAACACAACACCAGCAAACACTGACGCTTAACACAACACCGGCAAACACACCGACGCTTAACACAACACCGGCAAACACCGACGCTTAACACAACACCGGCAAACACCGACGCTTAACTCAACACCGGCAAACACTGACGCTTAACACACCACCGGCAAACACTGACGCTTAACAACACCGGCAAACACTGACGCTTAACACACCACCGGCAAACACTGACGCTTAACACCACCGGCAAACACTGACGTTTAACACACCACCGGCAAACACCGACGCTTAACACACCACCGGCAAACACCGACGCTTAACACACCACCGGCAAACACCGACGCTTAACACACCACCGGCAAACACTGACGCTTAACACACCACCGGCAAACACCGACGCTTAACACACCACCGGCAAACACTGACGCTTAACACACCACCGGCAAACACTGACGCTTAACACACCACCGGCAAACACCGACGCTTAACACACCACCGGCAAACACCGACGCTTAACACAACACCGGCAAACACCGACGCTTAACAACACCGGCAAACACTGACGCTTAACACACCACCGGCAAACACCGACGCTTAACACCACCGGCAAACACCGACGCTTAACACACCACCGGCAAACACCGACGCTTAACACAACACCGGCAAACACCGACGCTTAACACACCACCGGCAAACACTGACGCTTAACACACCACCGGCAAACACCGACGCTTAACACACCACCGGCAAACACTGACGCTTAACACACCACCGGCAAACACCGACGCTTAACACACCACCGGCAAACACCGACGCTTAACACACCACCGGCAAACACCGACGCTTAACACACCACCGGCAAACACCGACGCTTAACACACCACCGGCAAACACCGACGCTTAACACAACACGGGCAAACACCGACGCTTAACACAACACCGGCAAACACTGATGCTTAACACAACACGGGCAAACACCGACGCTTAACACAACACGGGCAAACACTGACGCTTAACACACCAACGGCAAACACTGACGCTTAACACCACCGGCAAACACTGACGCTTAACACAACACCGGCAAACACTGACGCTTAACAACACCGGCAAACACTGATGCTTAACACACCACCGGCAAACACAGACGCTTAACACAACACGGGCAAACACAGACGCTTAACACACCACCGGCAAACACTGACGCTTAACACACCACCGGCAAACACCGACGCTTAACACAACACGGGCAAACACTGACGCTTAACACACCACCGGCAAACAAGTGTGCGAGTGTGTGTGTGACTGTGAGAGTGTGTGTGCGAGTGTGTATGTGTGTGAGTGTGAGTGAGTGTGTGTGTGTGTGTGAGTGACTGAGTGAGTGAGTGAGAGTGAGTGTGTATGTGACTTTGAGAGTGTGTGTGCGAGTGTGTGTGACAGAGTGTGTGTGTGTGTGTGTGTGAGTGTGCGTGTTTTTGTGACATATCAGGACACAAATGTGTATAATGACATGGGTATGACACAGGTATTACAAGGAGAGGGTGACTTATGAGGACATTACCCATGTCCCCATTTTTCAAAAGGCTTATAAATCATACAGAATGAGTAAAAATTTGCAGTTTCCTGTGATGGGTAGGTTTAGGGGTAGTGTGTGTGTGTGATGGGTAGGTTTAGGGGTAGAGGTAGTGTGTTTGTGTGTGTGTGTGTGTGTGTGTGATGGGTAGGTTTAGGGGTAGGGGTAGTGTGTGTGTGTGTGATGGGTAGGTTTAGGGGTAGTGTGTGTGTGTGTGTGTGTGATGGGTAGGTTTAGGGGTAGTGTGTGTGTGTGTGTGATGGGTAGGGGTAGTGCGTGTGTGTGTGAGATGGGTAGGTTTAGGGGTAGGGGTAGTCTGTGTGTGTGTGTGTGTGTGTGTGATGGGTAGGTTTAGTGTGTGTGTGTGTGAAGGGTAGGTTTAGGGGTAGTGTAGGAGGATAGAAAATACGGTTTGTACGGTATAAAAACCATTACGCCTATAGAATTTCCCCACAATTCACAAAAATTGCGTGCGTGTGTGTTAGTGTGTGCGTGTGTTAGTGTGTGAGTGTGTGCGTTAGTGTGTGCGGGTTAGTGTGTTAGTGTGTGTGTGCGTGAGTGTGTGAGTGAGTTAGTGCGTGAGTGTGTGTGTGTGTGTGTGTTAGTGTGTGCGTGAGTGAGTGAGTTAGTGTGTGTGTGTGTGCGTGAGTGTGTGTGTGTGTGTGAATGAGTGTGTGAGTGATTTAGTGCGTGCGTGTGTTAGTGTGTGAGTGAGTGTGCGTGTGTGTGTGTTAGTGTGTGCGTGAGTGAGTGTGTGCGTGAGTGAGTGTGTGTGTTAGTGTGTGTGTGCGTGAGTGAGTGTGAGTGATTTAGTGCGTGCGTGTGTGTTAGTGTGTGTGAGTGTGTGTGCGTGTGTGTGTGTTAGTTCATTTATTTACTTGTTTTAATGTATTTATTTAAATAATTGTTTTTATTTATTTATTCATATTATTTTGTTTCATTTATTCATATTATATATATTTACCTTAATATATATATATTTACCTATTTAAATATTCTAATCTTATTTATTTTTATTCAAATATTTTTTATTTATTATTTAAATATTTATTTACTTATCTAATTTTTACTAATTGCTTTACTCATATACTTATTCTAAAAGCATTTTTCATTTATTTTAATGTATTTTTATTGATGTGTTTTATGTATCTATTTAATTATTTTAATTTGTTTCCTGCTATGGGTAGGTTTAGGGGTAGGGGTAGTGTGTGTGTGTGTGTGTGTGTGTGTGTGTGATGGGTAGGTTTAGGGGTAGGGGTAGGGGTAGTGTGTGTGTGTGTGTGTGTGATGGGTAGGTTTAGGGGTAGGGGTAGTGTGTGTGTGATGGGTAGGTTTAGGGGTAGGGGTAGTGTGTGTGTGATGGGTAGGTTTAGGGGTAGGGGTAGTGTGTGTGTGTGTGTGTGTGTGTGTGATGGGTAGGTTTAGGGGTAGGGGTAGTGTGTGTGTGTGTGTGTGTGTGTGATGGGTAGGTTTAGGGGTAGGGGTAGTGTGTGTGTGATGGGTAGGTTTAGGGGTAGGGATAGTGTGTGTGTGTGTGTGTGATGGGTAGGTTTAGGGGTAGGGGTAGTGTGTGTGTGTGTGTGTGTGTGATGGGTAGGTTTAGGGGTAGGGGTAGTGTGTGTGTGTGTGTGTGTGATGGGTAGGTTTAGGGGTAGGGGTAGTGTGTGTGTGTGTGTGTGTGATGGGTAGGTTTAGGGGTAGGGGTAGTGTGTGTGTGTGTGTGTGATGGGTAGGTTTAGGGGTAGGGGTAGTGTGTGTGTGTGTGTGATGGGTAGGTTTAGGGGTAGGGGTAGTGTGTGTGTGTGTGTGTGTGTGTGTGTGTGTGTGTGTGATGGGTAGGTTTAGGGGTAGGGGTAGTGTAGGGGGATAGAAAATACGGTTTGTACGGTATAAAAACCATTACGCCTATAGAATTTCCCCACAATTCACAAAAATTGCGTGCGTGTGTTAGTGTGTGAGTGTGTGCGTTAGTGTGTGCGGGTTAGTGTGTTAGTGTGTGTGTGCGTGAGTGTGTGAGTGAGTTAGTGCGTGAGTGTGTGTGTGTGTGTGTGTTAGTGTGTGCGTGAGTGAGTGAGTTAGTGTGTGTGTGTGTGCGTGAGTGTGTGTGTGTGTGTGAATGAGTGTGTGAGTGATTTAGTGCGTGCGTGTGTTAGTGTGTGAGTGAGTGTGCGTGTGTGTGTGTTAGTGTGTGCGTGAGTGAGTGTGTGTGTTAGTGTGTGTGTGCGTGAGTGAGTGTGAGTGATTTAGTGCGTGCGTGTGTGTTAGTGTGTGTGAGTGTGTGTGCGTGTGTGTGTGTTAGTTCATTTATTTACTTGTTTTAATGTATTTATTTAAATAATTGTTTTTATTTATTTATTCATATTATTTTGTTTCATTTATTCATATTATATATATTTACCTTAATATATATATATTTACCTATTTAAATATTCTAATCTTATTTATTTTTATTCAAATATTTTTTATTTATTATTTAAATATTTATTTACTTATCTAATTTTTACTAATTGCTTTATTCATATATTTATTCTAAAAGCATTTTTCATTTATTTTAATGTATTTTTATTGATGTGTTTTATGTATCTATTTAATTATTTTAATTTGTTTCCTGCTATGGGTAGGTTTAGGGGTAGGGGTAGTGTGTGTGTGTGTGTGTGTGTGATGGGTAGGTTTAGGGGTAGGGGTAGTGTGTGTGTGTGTGTGTGTGATGGGTAGGTTTAGGGGTAGGGGTAGTGTATGTGTGATGGGTAGGTTTAGGGGTAGGGGTAGTGTGTGTGTGATGGGTAGGTTTAGGGGTAGGGGTAGTGTGTGTGTGTGTGTGTGTGATGGGTAGGTTTAGGGGTAGGGGTAGTGTGTGTGTGTGTGTGTGTGTGTGTGTGATGGGTAGGTTTAGGGGTAGGGGTAGTGTGTGTGTGATGGGTAGGTTTAGGGGTAGGGGTAGTGTGTGTGTGTGTGTGTGTGATGGGTAGGTTTAGGGGTAGGGGTAGTGTGTGTGTGATGGGTAGGTTTAGGGGTAGGGGTAGTGTGTGTGTGTGTGTGATGGGTAGGTTTAGGGGTAGTGTGTGTGTGTGTGAGATGGGTAGGTTTAGGGGTAGGGGTAGTGTATGTGTGTGTGTGTGATGGGTAGGTTTAGGGGTAGGGGTAGTGTGTGTGGGATGGGTAGGTTTAGGGGTAGGGGTAGTGTGTGTGTGTGTGTGTGAGATGGGTAGGTTTAGGGGTAGGGGTAGTGTGTGTGTGTGTGTGTGTGTGTGTGTGATGGGTAGGTTTAGGGGTAGTGTGTGTGTGTGTGTGTGTGTGTGTGATGGGTAGGTTTAGGGGTAGGGGTAGTGTGTGTGTGTGTGTGTGTGTGATGGGTAGGTTTAGGGGTAGGGGTAGTGTGTGTGTGTGTGTGATGGGTAGGTTTAGGGGTAGGGGTAGTGTGTGTGTGTGTGTGTGTGTGTGATGGGTAGGTTTAGGGGTAGGGGTAGTGTGTGTGTGTGTGTGTGATGGGTAGGTTTAGGGGTAGGGGTAGTGTGTGTGTGTGTGTGTGTGTGTGTGTGTGTGTGTGATGGGTAGGTTTAGGGGTAGGGGTAGTGTAGGGGGATAGAAAATACGGTTTGTACGGTATAAAAACCATTACGCCTATAGAATTTCCCCACAATTCACAAAAATTGCGTGCGTGTGTGTTAGTGTGTGCGTGTGTTAGTGTGTGAGTGTGTGCGTTAGTGTGTGCGGGTTAGTGTGTTAGTGTGTGTGTGTGTGCGTGAGTGTGTGAGTGAGTTAGTGCGTGAGTGTGTGTGTGTGTGTGTGTTAGTGTGTGCGTGAGTGAGTGAGTTAGTGTGTGTGTGTGTGCGTGAGTGTGTGTGTGTGTGTGAATGAGTGTGTGAGTGATTTAGTGCGTGCGTGTGTTAGTGTGTGAGTGAGTGTGCGTGTGTGTGTGTTAGTGTGTGCGTGAGTGAGTGTGTGTGTTAGTGTGTGTGTGCGTGAGTGAGTGTGAGTGATTTAGTGTGTGCGTGTGTGTTAGTGTGTGTGAGTGTGTGTGCGTGTGTGTGTGTTAGTTCATTTATTTACTTGTTTTAATGTATTTATTTAAATAATTGTTTTTATTTATTTATTCATATTATTTTGTTTCATTTATTCATATTATATATATTTACCTTAATATATATATATTTACCTATTTAAATATTCTAATCTTATTTATTTTTATTCAAATATTTTTTATTTTTTATTTAAATATTTATTTACTTATCTAATTTTTACTAATTGCTTTATTCATATACTTATTCTAAAAGCATTTTTCATTTATTTTAATGTATTTTTATTGATGTGTTTTATGTATCTATTTAATTATTTTAATTTGTTTCCTGCTATGGGTAGGTTTAGGGGTAGGGGTAGTGTGTGTGTGTGTGTGTCTGTGATGGGTAGGTTTAGGGGTAGGGGTAGTGTGTGTGTGATGGGTAGGTTTAGGGGTAGGGGTAGTGTGTGTGTGATGGGTAGGTTTAGGGGTAGGGGTAGGGGTAGTGTGTGTGTGTGTGATGGGTAGGTTTAGGGGTAGGGGTAGTGTGTGTGTGTGTGTGTGTGATGGGTAGGTTTAGGGGTAGGGGTAGTGTGTGTGTGATGGGTAGGTTTAGGGGTAGGGATAGTGTGTGTGTGTGTGTGTGTGTGTGATGGGTAGGTTTAGGGGTAGGGGTAGTGTGTGTGTGTGTGTGTGTGTGATGGGTAGGTTTAGGGGTAGGGGTAGTGTGTGTGTGTGTGTGTGATGGGTAGGTTTAGGGGTAGGGGTAGTGTGTGTGTGTGTGTGTGTGTGTGTGTGATGGGTAGGTTTAGGGGTAGTGTGTGTGTGTGTGTGTGTGTGATGGGTAGGTTTAGGGGTAGGGGTAGTGTGTGTGTGTGTGTGTGTGATGGGTAGGTTTAGGGGTAGGGGTAGTGTGTGTGTGATGGGTAGGTTTAGGGGTAGGGGTAGTGTGTGTGTGTGTGTGTGTGTGATGGGTAGGTTTAGGGGTAGGGGTAGTGTGTGTGTGATGGGTAGGTTTAGGGGTAGGGGTAGTGTGTGTGTGTGTGTGTGATGGGTAGGTTTAGGGGTAGTGTGTGTGTGTGTGAGATGGGTAGGTTTAGGGGTAGGGGTAGTGTATGTGTGTGTGTGGTATGGGTAGGTTTAGGGGTAGGGGTAGTGTGTGTGGGATGGGTAGGTTTAGGGGTAGGGGTAGTGTGTGTGTGTGAGATGGGTAGGTTTAGGGGTAGGGGTAGTGTGTGTGTGTGTGTGTGTGTGTGTGATGGGTAGGTTTAGGGGTAGTGTGTGTGTGTGTGTGTGTGTGTGTGATGGGTAGGTTTAGGGGTAGGGGTAGTGTGTGTGTGTGTGTGTGTGTGATGGGTAGGTTTAGGGGTAGGGGTAGTGTGTGTGTGTGTGTGTGATGGGTAGGTTTAGGGGTAGGGGTAGTGTGTGTGTGTGTGTGTGTGATGGGTAGGTTTAGGGGTAGGGGTAGTGTGTGTGTGTGTGTGTGTGTGTGATGGGTAGGTTTAGGGGTAGGGGTAGTGTGTGTGTGTGTGTGTGTGTGTGTGTGTGTGATTGGTAGGTTTAGGGGTAGGGGTAGTGTGTGTGTGTGTGTGATTGGTAGGTTTAGGGGTAGTGTGTGTGTGTGTGTGATTGGTAGGTTTAGGGGTAGGGGTAGTGTGTGTGTGTGTGTGTTATTGGTAGGTTTAGGGGTAGGGGTAGTGTGTGTGTGATTGGTAGGTTTAGGGGTAGGGGTAGTGTGTGTGTGTGTGTGTGTGTGTGATTGGTAGGTTTAGGGGTGTAGGGGGATAGAAAATACGGTTTGTACAGTATAAAAACCATTACGCCTATGGAATGTCCCCACAATTCACAAAAACAAACGTGTGTGTGTGTGTGTGTGGTTGAGAGTGTGTGTGTGAGTGAGTGTTTGTGAGTGAGTGAGAGTGTGTGTGTGAGTGTGTGTGTGAGTGAGTGAGTGTTTGTGAGTGAGAGTGTTTGTGAGTGTGTGAGAGAGTGTGTGTGAGTGAGTGAGTGTTTGTGAGTGAGTGTGTGTGAGTGTTTGTGAGTGAGTGTGTGTGTGTGAGTGTTTGTGAGTGAGTGTGTGTGTGTGAGTGTTTGTGAGTGAGTGATTGTGAGTGAGTGAGTGTTTGTGAGTGAGTGAGTGTGTTTGTGAGTGAGTGAGTGAGTGTGTTTGTGAGTGAGTGAGTGAGTGAGTGTGTGAGAGTGTGTGTGTGAGTGTTTCTGAGTGAGTGATTGTGAGTGAGTGAGTGTGTTTGTGTGTGAGTGAGTGAGTGAGAGAGAGTGTGTGTGTGAGTGTTTGTGAGTGAGTGATTGTGAGTGAGTGTGTTTGTGTGTGTGTGTGAGTGCTCCTACCGTGAACAGGCTGTGGTGTGTGTCGATCATGTGCTGCACGACGCTGATGATGGCGGTGCTGTCCTCCACTCGGGCGGAGCTCTGCACACTGAACTCTTTCTCTGAGCTCTTCTGCTGGTGCAGGAGGTTCGGCCCCAAGATGGTGGCCAGATTCAGTGACGTCATCTTGTTCCCAATGACCTGAAGCAGAAACAATGAGCCACAACTGCAGATTCTGCCATCATTTAGTCTGTACTCTTATGAGCTCAGTGAACTTGTGTGTGTGTTGTACTTTTCTGATTTAAATTAGACCAAACTACCTTTTTATGTAACTGACTTTAGTTATGACTAGTCTTGAAGAAAAATAGCTGAGTAATTTGTAAGCAGTTTCTGCAAGCGGCCACAGAACCCGAGGGGTCACTGAGTTCTGGGTCTTAAACTAAACATAAACAAACAAAGGCAACAGAAGTTGTGCTGGATTTGTTTTGGAAGAAACATGTGATCCTTGTGAGAACAAATTACTAATGTATGACATCACTGGTGTGTGATTTCTGTTGTTCATTCCATCATCTGTGTGTCATCTCACTCTTACACCCATCCTCTCACACACACACACACACACACACACACACACACTCACACTCACACTCACACTCACACTCGGACACGCACACACACTCGCACTCTTACACACGCTCGCACTCACACTCGGACACGCACACTTGCACACGCACACACACACACACACACTCGCGCACTCACACTCAGACACGCACACACACACACTCGCACTCTCACACACACTCGCACTCGCACTCGGACACGCACACACACACACACACACACACACACACACACACACACACACTCACACTCTCACACATGCTCGCACTCACACTCGGACACGCACTCACACTTGGACTCGCACTCACACTCGGACACGCACACACACACTCGCACTCTCACACACGCTAGCACTCACACTCGGACACACACTCACACTCGGACACGCACACACATACACACACACACACACACACACACACACTCGCACTCTCACACACTCGCACACACACTTGCACTCACACTCGGGACACACACTCACACACTCGGACATGCGCACTAGCACATTTGTGAGTGACACACACACACACACACACACTCGCACGCACACACGCTCGGACGCACACACACACTCGCACTCGCACACACGCTTGCACTCACACTCGGACACACTCGGACACACTCGGACACACTCGGACACACTCTCACACACTCTCACACACTCTCGGACAAGCGCACACACGCGCTCGCACTCACACACACTCTATGTCTTCTCCCGACAGTTTGACTCACAGAAATTAACTACACTACCATTCAAAAGTTTAATGTTTCTGTAAGAGTCTCTTCTGCTCATTAATCTGATCATAACTACAGTAAAGCAGTGAAATATGACTCCAGTGTAAATCAGCTGTTCTCTATGTGAATATATAGTAAAGTGTAATTTATTCCTGTGATCAAAGCTGAATTTATCATCATTACTCCAGTCTTCAGTGTCACATGATCCTTCAGAAAATATGAGGATTTGCTGCTCACCTCTTTCCCGTCAGCGTCCCGGGAATCCTCCGCGTGATTGGCCACGTCAGACAGGAAGTGCAGCAAACACTGGAGGGTGTCACTGTTGCAGGCGGGCAGCAGGCAGACGAGCAGCTGTACGGCCATGTGCTGGTCTGGCTTCTCTAGAGCTGCAGAAACACCACACACACACACTCAGGATACAGCAGAACACAGAGGAAGAGCTGGTTATGGTGTTCATCTGATCCTCACATGCGCAGCTGATGAATGCGGAGTACAGCTCTCGGGTCAGCAGAGGGTCAGGCATGTCTCGGAGAAACTCTTTGAGCAGCGCCGCCACATCATGGACACTGTGCCGCTGGTCTAAAGCCACCTCTGAACCTTGATCGAACGCCTCACGCAGCTGAACAACACACACACACACACACACTCTGTCAATACTGCCATTGGCCTTCACTGGGTTCACACATGAGCTTTCCAGTTATTTGTGATTGTAAGTGTTTAAAAATTATTTAAATTGATGAACGGCTGATTTTCACTGATTATCTATATCAAGACTCTCCCAAACTATATATATATATACACACACACACACCAATCAGGCATAACATTATGACAGGTGAAGTGAATAACACTGATGATCTCTCCATCACGGCTCCTGTTAGTGGGTGGGATATATTAGGCTGCAAGTGAACATTTTGTCCTTAAAGTTGATGTGTTAGAAGCAGGAAAAATGGGCAAGCGTAAGGATTTGAGCGAGGAAGGGCCAAATTGTGCTGGCTAGACGACTGGGTCAGAGCATCTCCAAACCTTCAGCTCTTGTGGGGTGTTCCCGGTCTGCAGTGGTCAGGATCTATCAAAAGTGCTCCAAGGAAGGAACAGTGGAGAACCGGAGACAGGGTCATGGGCGGCCAAGGCTCATTGATGCACGTGGGGAGCGAAGGCTGGCCCGTGTGGTCCGATCCAACAGACGAGCTACTTGAGCTCAGATTGCTCCAGAAGTTAATGCTGGTTCTGATAGAAAGGTGTCAGAATACACAGTGCATCTCAGTTTGTTGCGTATGGGGCTGCATAGCCGCTGACCAGTCAGGGTGCCCATGCTGACCCCTGTCCACCGCCGAAAGCACCAACAGTGGCACGTGAACATCAGAACTGGACCACGGAGCAATGGAAGAAGGTGGCCTGGTCTGAGGAATCACGTGTTCTTTTACATCACGTGGATGGCCGGGTGCGTGTGCGTGGCTTACCTGGGGAACACATGGCACCAGGATGCACTATGGGAAGAAGGCAAGCCGGCGGAGGCAGTGTGATGCTTTGGGCAATGTTCTGCTGGGAAACCTTGGGTCCTGTCATCCATGTGGATGTTACTTTGACACGTACCACCTACCTAAGCATTGTTGAGACCATGTACAGCCTTTCATGGAAACGGTATTCCCTGGTGGCTGTGGCTCTTCCAGCAGGATAATGCTCCTGACACAAAGCACAAATGGTTCAGGAATGGTTTGAGGAGCACAACAACGAGTTTGAGGTGTTGACTTGGCCTCCAAATTCCCCAGATCTCAATCCAATCGAGCATCTGTGGGATGTGCTGAACAAACAAGTCCGATCCATGGAGGCCCCACCTCGCAACTTACAGGACTTAAAGGATCTGCTGCTAACATCTTGGAACCAGATACCACAGCACACCTTCAGGGGTCTAGTGGAGTCCATGCCTCGACAGGTCAGCAAAAGGACCAACACAATATTAGGAAGGTGGTCATAATGTTATGCCTGATCGCTGTATATATATATATATATATATGTGTGTGTGACCTGTGCTGGCAAAATGAGTTGGAATGCGCACAGGATAATTTTAAACCTCAATTAAAAAATAATTTTTTTTTTAATGTGCTTATTGTGACTTGTGCTTATATAAATACATAGATGTGATTTGATAGCACTAGTTTTTATGACCTCATCGATTATTCGTTTTTTGTCAACTTACGAACCCCAGTTTAATCGATTTGACAGCACTACATAAAACAAACAAAATGAAACACTAAAAACATTTAAATATATGTCATGTGTTTGCATGTCATGTGACCGACATCAGAGAAGCGTGAATATGCAAATGTGTTGGTAAACTATTAGAATATTCATTGTAATCCCTGCTCGAGATGATGAAACATTTTGTATAACAAGAAAAATGCATGTTTCCAGCCATCATTTCTTTAATTTGCCTTTATTTATGTTATGTACCTTTATGTAATTTAATAAAAAGCTGTTTAAAATATAGTGTGTAAAACATCTGCTTCTCACCTGTCGAACTCTTTTCTTGGAGCTTCCGACACGGAAGATGCCGACCGTCTGCAGACCTGAAGAGCAGCAGAGCAACAATCATCGTCATTGTGTTTACACTCAACTCTAAAGACCCCATGAAACCGAGGCGTGTGGACAATCGGAACAGGAAGTTGGGGGCAGGGCATACCGAAGCATAAACATGAGCTCATAATGGCTCAACACTGACCGTATTTCTGCAGATGTTGGCAGCAGCTGTCCAGCACGCGCGGCACCTGTCTGTAGATGGGGTTCAGACTGAGCTTGGCGTCGCTCATCTTCTTCCTCTCGCTGGGCGACTCCACAGGCATGGATAGCTGAAGAGCCTCCAGCAGCCGCGAGTGGCTGTCGTCCAGATCCGTGATGCAGTCCACAGACATGCCGCCCTACACAGGGAGAAGCAGCGCCGGTCAGGCAGGGAACCAATAAACAGGGCCACGCCACGCCGCGGTCTGGGTCTAACTAACAACGTGCTAAATTATGCTAACGACATGTTAAATTGTGCTAATAATGTGCCAAATCATGCTAACAAACCAAATGCTAATCAAGCTAACAAAACACTAAATCATGCTAGCAAACACGCTAATCATGCTAACAATGTGATAAATCAGGCTAGCAAAATGCCAAATCATGTTAACAACATGGTAAATCAATGCTAACAACACGGCTAATCCAGCTAACAATTTGCTAAATCATGCTAACATGTTAAAGCATGCTAGAATCATGCTAACAATGTGCTAATCATGTTAACAATGTTAAATCCTGCTAGCAAAATGCTAATCATGCTAAGAATGTTAAATCATGCTAACAAGATGTTAAATCATGTTAACAACAAATGCTAAATAATGCTAACAACATGTTAATCCTGCTAACGTGTTAAATCATAAAAAAGTGTTAAATAATACTAGAAATGTACTAAATAATGCTAACAAAATGTTAAACATGCTGACAATGTGCTAATCATGCTAACAATGTGTTTAAGCAAGTTAACAATGTTAAATCCTGCTAACAAAATGCTAATCATGCTAAGAATATGTTAAATCATGTTAACAAAATGCTAAATCATGATAACATGTTAAATCATGCTAACAACATGCTAATCCTGCTAACAATGTGCTAAATCATGATAACATGTTAAATCATGCTAACAATGTTTTAAATCTTGCTAGCGATGTGTTAAATAATGCTAACAACGTGCTAAATAACGCTACAATGTGTTAATCATGCTAACAATGTGTTCAATGATGTTAAAAATGTTAAATCGTGTTAATGTTAAATCATGCTAACAACATGCTAATCATGCTAGGAATATGTTAAATAATGCTAACAAGATGTTAAATCATGCTAACACATGCTAGCCAACGTGCTAAATAATGTAACAACATGCTAATCATGTTAGCAATGTGCTAAATGATGTAAGCAACATGTTAAATAATGCTAACAACATGCTAGCAATGTGCTAATTCATGTTAGAAACATGCTATCAAAACATTCAAACTACTTCAAACTGAAAAACTTTAAAGCTTTTTCAAACTCTCTGGTCAGGGTTTCTCAAGCCAACTTAAACTTTGTCATGACAAACTTTATCTCGTTGTTGTTTTCAACCATGCACACACTTGCGGTCACTCATCCAGTGTGTGGTGTGTGTGAAGCGCGTACCCGTCGGCGGGAGCGCAGGGCCGTCTCTGGTGTGCCGGGGGACGCGCTGTCATTGGGCGTCTCAGAGGACGAGCTGAGGGAGGAGTTGCTGCTGGAAAGCTCCTTGTTGGTGGACCTGCGGCCCGTCAGGTGCAGGAGTGAAGACACTCGGTCCGCCGGGCTCCGCTGCTCCTCCTGCTCGCGCTCCTCCTGAAGCTGCTTATGGCGCCGGTCGTTAAAGATCACCTGAGAGAGCGGCACGCCGAACGCCTGCGGCTCCGACTCTGAGGAACAGAGGGACACACACCGTTACCGCAAAGATTCCCATCGGAGCCTCTAATACACGCATTACATAACTTTATTACAATTGTACCGTAACTTAGAAATACTACTTATAATAATGAAATGCGCTGTGCGCTTCACTCTGAAACACGCAGAGCATCAGATTATATACTGTAGTTATTTCATTACATTGCATTAATTAATTATCAGCTTTTCATCACTCAAAGCACTCAAGTAAGCACTTTATTTTGATTGATGACATTTTTAAAAAAAGTTTATAAAATATATATTTAAAAAAAGTAAAAATTAAAATGAATAATTAAAATTAAAAAAAAAACTTACAAGTGTTCATGATTGAAAAAAAAACATTTTAAAAATAAAAACAATCATGAACACTTTTATGTTTTATTTTGATTGTTATTTTTAAATTATTTATTTATTTAATTTTACATCTTTATGATTTAATGAATTATTAGCTTTTTATCAACTCATGAACACGTCTTTTAATTTGATTTGATTTTATTAAAATATTTATTTATTTTACATTTTATTTTTATTGTTTTTATTTTTTATTTTAATTTTACATTTTCATGATTTAATTAATTATAATCTTTTGGACATTTTTGTAAGCGTCTTATTTTTATTTTGAATTATTTATTTTAATTTTACTCTTTCATGATTTAATTAATTATTAGCTTTTCACTAGTTCCCAATTTTTCCACTGCCTGTAATTTGACTTTTGAACCTTTACAAACCTTCCACATTTATTAAGCAACCTCACACAGACGCTCTTGCTAGTTTGATATGGCTTAATATATCATATAATAAAACATGGCATATACAATAAAACATGTTAGTATCGTGACATTCCACAATGAGCATCTGACAACTTCAAACAGGAAGTCCTTTAATGAAAGCGTGCAAACGAATCCCTCCTCACTCCGAGCGGCTACACAAACATACGGAGCGTCTGCGGAGCGTCTCGGCCTGTTGTTGTTATTTCTCGGGGCAGTGGGAGCACAGCGGGAGCGTCTACATTCCAGCACACATCACCCCGTGCAGCGGTGCATTCTGGGTGAAAGCACCATACATCACCATGAGAGTATGAGAGCAAATCAGCCACATTTCGCTTTCAATCTGATCCTAGAATTAAAACGTTTTAGGGATTTGAAATTAAAAAATAACTGAACGCTTTCTGCTTTTACTTTACAATTTAGATTTCTAGGTGACTAATCAAATGTGAGGGAATGGTTGATCATGTGACTCTCTGTACAGACGGTCAGATGTTCTTCCACTGAAGCGCAA
Source organism: Rhinogobio ventralis (assembly GCA_039654625.1). Classification (NCBI taxonomy): domain Eukaryota; kingdom Metazoa; phylum Chordata; class Actinopteri; order Cypriniformes; family Gobionidae; genus Rhinogobio; species Rhinogobio ventralis. Next base: position 726,675 of record CM077197.1, read on the forward strand.
GATGCTCTCAGAACATGTGCGTCAAAATCTACTTAACATTCAATTCAAACATAACACAAAAATGGTACATTGACCAGGTGACCTGCGCAAATAAAATTAATACTGTATATCCCAGAACAGTCCCATACAATTTGAAAACAAGTCATTTATTGCAGATTCTTAAATTAAACAGACACACATTCAATCTATACATATGAACAGAAATTGGTTTATATACTAATATATCAAAACATTATGAATTAGAGGTTGTTTGATATTGGACTTTGCTGATATAATAATAATAATAATAATGTTTAAATATAGGCAATAAACAGATCATTGTGGCGACACTAGTAAATATATTGCAAGTGTTAAATGTTCTTAGGCTTTCCTTCCTGTGACAGAAAATACAAGCGTTTACATCGAAATGAACAGTTTATTGTGTAACCAATAATATCCAGAAAAAAAGATTTTATGCATAACTTTTAATTATAAACAAGCCTGAAATGCAGCAGGACTCTTATTTTGAAAAGTCTATGCTTTACTACTTCCAGCCGTTCGTTCTAAAAGATGAGATCAAATATTACATCTATAAACAGAGATTGTCATAAACAGTAGATCATAAGCAATCACTTGTGTGTGTGTGTGTGTGTAAGTGATTAATGTGGATTTTCTGCACTCTGAGAGTCACTTCATGAGCGTTTTACCATTTGATTTGAGAAAAACTATCATCATATCATAAACGCACAGAAACCCAAAGCTCTCACGGCAACCCGCCAAAATAAAAGTTTGGTTTAACGAAGAAATTGTGAAAGAAATATATTACAGTACAGTAGAATTTAGTCTCAATGTAATAATAATAATACTAACACTAATAACAATAATAAATTATTATTAAAATGTTATTTTTTTAAAGAATAAATCAAAATTTTTCTTCCATGTTTTAATTTGAACAGTAAAGCTAATTAATTTAATTTCATATGATTAAAAGATAAATTAATGTTTTATGTCTTTATTTGATTGCAGAAAATTAAAACACAGAATTTCAGAAAAAATACAATAAAATAGTTTTTATGAATTTAATTAATTAGACATGATTTTTGATTGTTAACATTTAATTAAACCATTAAAAAATGTTTATAATAAATAATAAATTGTTTCATGATTTCAGTTAATTAGACATGCTTTTTGATAACTAAAATTAAATTTAACCATTAAAAACCATTAGAATCCATAAAAATGTTTAACTTAATAATTAATAATAAAACAATAACAAACACTTTTTTTTACAAAAGTGTCCATGAGTTGATGAAAAGCTAATAATTAAATCATAAAAATATAAAATTAAGTTTTTAAAAAATTAAAAATATTTTTTTAATTAATATTTTTATTCATCAAGGATGCATCAAATTAATCAAAAGGTGACAGTAAAGGCATTTATAATGTTAAAAAAAACATTTTACTGTATTTTTTATCAATTAAACGCAGCCTTGGTGAGACTCCTTTACTTGTAGCCGTCAACCATGACGGTTTCTAAACCCCAGTACAGACCTTTGTCTCTCTTTTCCTTTGATAAAGAATCCAGCTTCCTCCTGAGTGACTTTTTCCGCTTCTGGCCATCTGGAAAAGCAAACGAAACATTAGAGGAGATTCAACAGAAAACAACTGCAAACCTTTAGGACAATCAAACAAGTGTCACTTCAGGCCGTCTCTTTATTTCGGCGACGTGTGTGTACCTTTAGGGATGGTGATCTGGCATCCCAAATCAAAGTCTTTCATCAGTCTGACCAGAGCCACTTCCTGCAGCCGGACTCTCTCCAGCTCGGACAGACTCTGGATGGGAACGGACTGCATGTCGAAGTTATGACCGGTTGCTTTCTTACAGGTAAAATCTCCCTACGAAAGACGCAAAACAGAAAGAGAGAAATTCTGTAACTATAGAGCTTCTTTAACCAGTTTACAATTTAAGCACAGACCTACAATTTTTAAATTTTTTAATTTTACAATTACAAAACATGTTTTTCACAATATATTAAAATCACAAAACTTTTCATATGCCAAAATATTTAAAATCGTAATAATATTGTAATAACGTTAAATCAAGACACATTTACTTTATAAGCAAAATGACTTAAGATACACTATATTGCCAAAAGTATTGGGCCGCCCCTCCAGATCCCTGAGTTCAGGTGTTCAATCCCTTCATGGCCACAGGTGTATAAATCAAGCACTAGGCATGCAGACGCTTCTACAAACATTAGTGAAAGAATGGGTCGCTCTCAGGAGCTCAGTGAACTCAAGCGTGGTACCGTGATAGGTTGCCACCTGTGCAATAAGTCCATTCCTGACATTTCCTCACTACTAAATATTCCACGCTCAACTGTTAGTGGGATTATAACAAAGTGGAAGCAATTGAGAACAACAGCAACTCAGCCACGAAGTGATAGGCCACGGATAATCACAGAGCGGGGTCAGCACATGCATATTATTATTGTTAACTCACACTTTTTCTTAAAATTGTACAATAAACTACCTTTACTGGCAGTTTTGTGTAACGTTTGTCTCTTGCCACCATCATTACAACAAATATTGGCCACAATCTCAATGTTACCTCTTCTAACCCCAGACCAAAACTAAGAGAGTTTTAGACTTCTAAAAATAATGAATGGATGTTATATTTTGATCTCGTGGCATGAAATCTAACAACGGTTTCTACCAGTCCTTCATGATTGTACATGTGCATCGCCATTTCAAAATAAAAGTCTGATCTCGTCTTGTTGCAAATGAATAAATTGCTGCTGATTAGTCACCAAATATTAAAGCTCAAATGGTACATAGTTTGTCAATATTAGTTAAGGACAGTTAACAGGTTAATAAAGAACCATATTTATTGCAAAATATTCAGATATATGCAGATATATTACAAGTCATGTGCAACGTTTCACTCTCTTGTGATTGTGATTCTTCTCTGATTGGAACATCTCTCTTCAGGATTTCGGATTTGGTAAACAAATATGAATTTCTTGATAAAACTGAAATCACAGATGTTTTCTACAGCAGCAAATATCCTCACTGAACATTCTTTATGGGGAATGAATGGGAGTTCTGCTTCCGGAATCCCGCTCTTGGGTTTATATTCGCAGACCAGAGACACGGCGTATCTTTATATTCCCTCAGAATAACCCCAGGTTTCTGCAAACACGCAGTAACAAGCACTGAAGAACTCTTGGCATCTCAGAAGACGTTCTGGCAGCACTGATCATTGTGAAATCAAACCCAGACACTCATGTTTTGTTGGTTTTCCTTTTACTCTTTTCCTTGTAGGGGTTTCTGGGAATGATCACTAAAGTAAATTTGGCCAGCAGTCTCAGACCGAGTTGGATCATATCACACTTTTGAAGCAAAGAGACCATCAACATATTAGCGATTTTCACAATTCATTAACAACATGTGCTGTGTAATAAAAACCGTCTGGCAGCTGTCCTAGCAGGTGCTATTATACATGCCACCAGTATTATGAAAACATGCCTTGATTAGCCTATTAGTGGCTGAGCACTGAAGGTGTGTAGGCGCCTACTGTAATCGTTGGTGTTCTTATTCTTCTTCTGCTCTTGAGTCTATGGCAGCCCATAAACCTCTTGCAGGAAAGTTATGAAATTTGGCACACAGATAGAGGACAGTCTGAACTGACAACAGAGCAAATTTGGAGTCTCTAACTCAATCCCTCTAGCGCCACCACCTGTCCAAAGTTGCACTCACGTTTGTGCTAATAACTTATGAAACGTGATTCCTTGGCTCAAGCCGATTTGATTGCACCTTATGACGTCATTTTCCGTTATGAAATTTTCACCAACCAGTTGAACCAGATAATATTCAGACCATGCCAACTAAAAGTTATGGAATTCAAGTTGATTCGTCAAACCGTTCTCGAATAACACGCAAACGAATTTGACGAAGAGCACGCCAAAAGGGACGTGAGGCTATATCTTCACACCGCTTTAGCGTATTCTGACCAAACTTGGTGTGTGTTATGCCAACTAGGGATGAAACGGTATGAACATTTCATGTCACGATTATAGTGACCCACGATTATCAATATTATCATGGTTTTGTTCAAATGAGCTGAAAGTGTTCAAAAAGAACAGATGCACACACTGAAAACATTAAAATTTTTAATACTACTATAATTATTGCTATAACTTCTTGTGATCATCTTGTCTGGACGATTGTTTTGTACACTGTACCAAATGGATTTATAAACGGGTAAGATTTAAAACATTAATCTCAATTCAATATTTCCCCGTAATTATTTATGTGGTAAAGAAAATCTGTGTAATAAGTGTACAATGAATATACATTATTATCCCTTAAATGTCACTCTAGTCTTGTCTGAAGTTGTTCATTCGTCTTTGGCTCAAGCTTCACGCTATTATTTCCCAGACGTAGTTTTGGTATTGAGGTCAAGGTCCACTTGCCTTGCGTTTGCAGATTTGAAGTGTTTCCCGCTATTGCAGCGACTTTCTTCTTGTATGTTCTGCAGACAGGGTGACCATACTCGATTGAGTTTCCCTCAGGACTTTTATAAAAGCCAAAATATGACCTTTTAGAAGGCTGAAAAATCTCCCGGCGCTGTCACTGCCTTCCACCATTTCTTCTCATTCAAAAAACAACGTTGCGCGCGCTGTGCCTGTGCCTGCACTAGACTGGCGCTGACTGGACAGGATTTACCGCGAGTTTTCAAAATCGTGATAATCAAACACGGTTTTAATGATAATTAAATTTTAAACAATATTACTAACCATCAGTACATTTTATTGTGGTTTACCGTGAAACCGGTAATCATTCCATCCCTAATGCCAACCATGACCTGAGGCTACCAGCACCGTTTCAGTGCAGCGCCACCTAGTGGTCAGGAGATAAGAAAAAAAAAAAGCTTAGAACTTCTAAATGGTTTGACCAAAAAGATGCGGCATGCAGAGCCGAATGATATCCAATTTTCCCATATCAGCGTCGGCCATTTTGAATTTTGTCGTAAAATGCTATATTTTACAAATGCAGTGGCGTCTCATTACGAAACTGCCCTGAAAGTACTCAAAACATTTCGGTGGAGGGCCACCTTCAAAAATGCGAATAAATTTGGATTAAATTTGTATATTGTAATGAAACTCTTAATAGAGTCCTTGGGTCCAATTTTGTCATAACCGGCTGAACTGTCCGCCATTTTGATTTTCTTTAAAAACCTACTTTTTCAAAACTCCTCCTAGACCGTTGGTCCGATTTTCACCAAATTCAAGTTGGATAATCTTCAGACTATGCCGGCAAAAAGTTTTGGATTTTGTGTCAATAGAAACGAAACCGTTTTCATATACCGCAGCAACAAATTTGAGGCATGATGCCAAAATGACTCTAAGGCTGTATCTCTGCAATGCTTTAGGATATTGACACCAAACTTTGCATGTGTCATTATCACCTCACTCTGACAACAACACATCAATTTGGTCACAGTGCCACCTATTGGTCAAAAGTGATAAACAGTGTTGCAGTTGATCTGATGCTCCCAGCCGTGTGACAATGTGTTCTTTGTGCTTGGCCCCCTTAATTTCTGCTTGCAGCTATATTTTTAACTATAGTTTTTATTATATTTACTACTTGCATTCAAATTTTAAATTCAATTAGCCACAATGTTTGTTTGAAATTATGGTTACAAAATTACCATTTTAAATAATTTCAGAGCAAATACATTTATATTGATATATCAAATCGTCAAAAGGGTAAAACATGTAAAACATATTCGAAGGGGATATTTGTTTTTAATGACACTACAAGTTTGATTAAACCATCAAAATATGAGGAAAATATCTGATATTTGTTAAATATTTTAAATATGAGATTAAACCATCAAAAAATTACAATAAAGAGTTGAAAGACGGGACTGTCTCTGTCAAACTTTATCATTTGCATGCGTTTTAAGCCTCGCCAATTTAAGCATTTAAGCGCAAATTATTTTTAATTTGCATTCATTTTTGTTGTTTCCTAATGAGGATTTGCACGAGATTTCACACATTGCACATTTTAGCACAGAAGCCTGAAAGACTTTCTTGACTGTTGTCATGTCATAAGATTACCATTATTTATTTTTCTTTATTGTTTAAAAATATTATCCATTATTTCATTTTATAAAATTATTTAAAAGTTGTGGATATCCCACTTGGGATACAGGATGAGCAATTTTCAGAGAAATGTTCAAGTTACATATTTTAGTTGCATTTGTGAGTTACTAAAATGTAACTGGTTGTATAAAATAGGCACATAAATAATTGGACAAAATGTTGTTGAGTTGAAGTATTTCATCTCACTCACTAGAAATTATCATTAGGCTTCTGTGAAGAAAAGTTCACAGCAAGGCTTTGAGCCAAAGACAAACGAACAAGTTCATTGTACACTTATTACACAGATTATTTTTACCACATAAATAATTACGGGGACATATTGAATTGAGATTAATGTTTTAAATCTTACCTGTTTATAAACAATCATCCAGACAAGATGATCACAACAATATTATAGTAGTATTAATAGTAAAGTCCTCTGATTTAATTTTCAATACAATCAAGATGGCAAGTTGCATTAATGAAACGAGAGCGCATCCGTTGTGATGCATGGCTGTGCGCTGTTATGATGCGTTGCTATTGACGACGGCCATTATAAGGAAGGAAATGCCCCAGAATAGAATCTTGCTTAAAAAAAGTGCACAGAGCTGCTTGTTTTATTTGTTGTTTGTTGATTTTCAAATATAAAACTTATGTAAAACTGCATCATTTTTTTTGAACATCTCATTTTAACAAAACCGTAATATTGATAATCGTGATAATTTTGGTCAATATAATCGCGATATGAAATTTTCATACCGTCCCATTCCTATTGTCAATACATTTTAAGATTGTATGTTTTAGTAATTATGAAAGTGTAAGTAATTGTGCGTGTGGCTTCTGGAAAACAACCATATATAATATTACACACACACACACACACACTTTTAGCTATATCGGCCAGCCCTAGTGAGCAGTAAGGAAGGAAACAGACGCTGCAGGCAGATATACTCACGACCCCTGATTAACCTGCCTCGGCCAGATTATACTTTCTTTGATCCATGTTGAAGTGGAAACTGTCATATGAGTCCAGCTCCAAAGAGGCTTACAGTCGAACAACAATGAAACTTACTGCTCCTTTCAGGAATCTACTGACCCATTTCAGGGGCCTTTCCAACAATTACAGGTGAACTTCATGACATTCATGGATGATCTATTCCTTTAAAAACAGAAGTTATTCATTTGGAACTTTTAAAGAATCTTCATGCAGCTCTTTTCAATACAACAGTTCATAGAGATCAAGAATTACTCATGCACTTTAAGTCTTCTGAAGTCATGTGACCTTCGTGTCAGGAAAAAAGAATTTTAACCATGTTAAGTCTGACATATAAAATAATAAATGGAAGTTTATTGACTTGTTTAAGAACTTTACAAAAAAGTGTTTTTTGTTGAGTATCATATTCAAAGCATCAGGCTTTTATGGATCATATAGTCTGCTTTGACCCCTTTCACTGCAGCTCTCAACTTATATCACAAAAAAAACTCCCCGTATTATGAGTCACTGTGTAGCACTGAACTTTATTTTTCTGCCATCTTTTGTCACTTCGCTCAAGCCAATCTCAGACTTGCATGCATGTCTATCATTCACAGATCATTTCCTTCCCAGCTGCAGAAGGTCAACACTCAATCCAAACACCAGCAGTTCCTCGTCTGCTTACATAATCCAGATGAAATCACACATTGATATGCACATGAGCAAAGACATGAGATGCAGGCCCTCAAAATGAGATCAATAATATAATCATCTTTTTTTAACATTCAGTTTTTTCTACTTGTATATAGCAAATTACATAGCCCCTAAAGGAGAAAATTCTCTCACAAAACAGTTGCAAATGTTTTACGAATGAAAGCCAAAGTTTTACAAGCAAACACAGCTTCTCAGGAAATGCCGAAGTTTTGCAAATTAAAAGCCAAAGTTTTGCGAGCGAATGCAAAGTTTCTTGGGAAGGCAAAAGTTTTACAAATTAAAAGCCAAAGTTTTACGAGCGAATGCAAAGTTTCTTGGGAAGGCAAAAGTTTTACAAATTAAAAACCCAAACGAATGCAAAGTTTCTTGGGGAATGCCAAAGTTTTACAAATTAAAAGCCAAAGTTTTGCGAGCGAATGCAAAGTTTCTTGGGAAGGCAAAAGTTTTACAAATTAAAAGCCAAAGTTTTGCGAGCGAATGCAAAGTTTCTTGGGAAGGCAAAAGTTTTACAAATTAAAAACCCAAACGAATGCAAAGTTTCTTGGGGAATGCCAAAGTTTTACAAATTAAAAGCCAAAGTTTTGCGAGCGAATGCAAAGTTTCTTGGGAAGGCAAAAGTTTTACAAATTAAAAAGCCAAAGTTTTGCGAGCGAATGCAAAGTTTCTTGGGAAGGCAAAAGTTTTACAAATTAAAAAGCCAAAGTTTTGCGAGCGAATGCAAAGTTTCTTGGGAAGGCAAAAGTTTTACAAATTAAAAAGCCAAAGTTTTGCGAGCGAATGCACAGTTTCTTGGGAAGGCAAAAGTTGTACAAATTAAAAGCCAAAGTTTTGCGAGCGAATGCACAGTTTCTTGGGAAGGCAAAAGTTTTACAAATTAAAAAGCCAAAGTTTTGCGAGCGAATGCAAAGTTTCTTGAGAAGGCAAAAGTTTTACAAATTAAAAACCCAAACGAATGCAAAGTTTCTTGGGAAATGTCAAAGTTTTACAAATTAAAAGCCAAAGTTTTGCGAGCGAATGCAAAGTTTCTTGGGAAGGCAAAAGTTTTACAAATTAAAAAGCCAAAGTTTTGCGAGCGAATGCACAGTTTCTTGGGAAGGCAAAAGTTTTACAAATTAAAAGCCAAAGTTTTGCGAGCGAATGCACAGTTTCTTGGGAAGGCAAAAGTTTTACAAATTAAAAGCCAAAGTTTTGCGAGCGAATGCACAGTTTCTTGGGAAGGCAAAAGTTTTACAAATTAAAAACCCAAACGAATGCAAAGTTTCTTGGGGAATGCCAAAGTTTTACAAATTAAAAGCCAAAGTTTTGCGAGCGAATGCAAAGTTTCTTGGGAAGGCAAAAGTTTTACAAATTAAAAAGCCAAAGTTTTACGAGCGAATGCAAAGTTTCTTGGGAAGGCAAAAGTTTTACAAATTAAAAGCCAAAGTTTTGCGAGCGAATGCAAAGTTTCTTGGGAAGGCAAAAGTTTTACAAATTAAAAGCCAAAGTTTTACGAGCGAATGCACAGTTTCTTGGGAATGCCAAAGTTTTACAAATTAAAAGCCAAAGTTTTGCGAGCGAATGCAAAGTTTCTTGGGAAGGCAAAAGTTTTACAAATTAAAAAGCCAAAGTTTTGCGAGCGAATGCAAAGTTTCTTGGGAAGGCAAAAGTTTTACAAATTAAAAGCCAAAGTTTTACGAGCGAATGCACAGTTTCTTGGGAAGGCAAAAGTTTTACAAATTAAAAGCCAAAGTTTTACGAGCGAATGCAAAGTTTCTTGGGAAGGCAAAAGTTTTACAAATTAAAAGCCAAAGTTTTGCGAGCGAATGCAAAGTTTCTTGGGAAGGCAAAAGTTTTACAAATTAAAAGCCAAAGTTTTGCGAGCGAATGCAAAGTTTCTTGGGAAGGCAAAAGTTTTACAAATTAAAAGCCAAAGTTTTACGAGCGAATGCAAAGTTTCTTGGGAATGCCAAAGTTTTACAAATTAAAAGCCAAAGTTTTGCGAGCGAATGCAAAGTTTCTTGGGAAGGCAAAAGTTTTACAAATTAAAAGCCAAAGTTTTGCGAGCGAATGCAAAGTTTCTTGGGAAGGCAAAAGTTTTACAAATTAAAAAGCCAAAGTTTTGCGAGCGAATGCAAAGTTTCTTGGGAAGGCAAAAGTTTTACAAATTAAAAGCCAAAGTTTTACGAGCGAATGCACAGTTTCTTGGGAAGGCAAAAGTTTTACAAATTAAAAGCCAAAGTTTTACGAGCGAATGCAAAGTTTCTTGGGAAGGCAAAAGTTTTACAAATTAAAAGCCAAAGTTTTGCGAGCGAATGCAAAGTTTCTTGGGAAGGCAAAAGTTTTACAAATTAAAAGCCAAAGTTTTACGAGCGAATGCACAGTTTCTTGGGAATGCCAAAGTTTTACAAATTAAAAGCCAAAGTTTTGCGAGCGAATGCAAAGTTTCTTGGGAAGGCAAAAGTTTTACAAATTAAAAAGCCAAAGTTTTGCGAGCGAATGCAAAGTTTCTTGGGAAGGCAAAAGTTTTACAAATTAAAAGCCAAAGTTTTACGAGCGAATGCACAGTTTCTTGGGAAGGCAAAAGTTTTACAAATTAAAAGCCAAAGTTTTACGAGCGAATGCAAAGTTTCTTGGGAAGGCAAAAGTTTTACAAATTAAAAGCCAAAGTTTTGCGAGCGAATGCAAAGTTTCTTGGGAAGGCAAAAGTTTTACAAATTAAAAGCCAAAGTTTTACGAGCGAATGCAAAGTTTCTTGGGAAGGCAAAAGTTTTACAAATTAAAAGCCAAAGTTTTGCGAGCGAATGCAAAGTTTCTTGGGAAGGCAAAAGTTTTACAAATTAAAAGCCAAAGTTTTGCGAGCGAATGCAAAGTTTCTTGGGAAGGCAAAAGTTTTACAAATTAAAAAGCCAAAGTTTTACGAGCGAATGCAAAGTTTCTTGGGAAGGCAAAAGTTTTACAAATTAAAAGCCAAAGTTTTGCGAGCGAATGCAAAGTTTCTTGGGAAGGCAAAAGTTTTACAAATTAAAAGCCAAAGTTTTACGAGCGAATGCAAAGTTTCTTGGGAAGGCAAAAGTTTTACAAATTAAAAGCCAAAGTTTTGCGAGCGAATGCAAAGTTTCTTGGGAAGGTAAAAGTTTTACAAATTAAAAAGCCAAAGTTTTGCGAGCGAATGCAAAGTTTCTTGGGAAGGCAAAAGTTTTACAAATTAAAAGCCAAAGTTTTGCGAGCGAATGCAAAGTTTCTTGGGAAGGTAAAAGTTTTACAAACTAAAAAGCCAAAGTTTTGCGAGCGAATGCAAAGTTTCTTGGGAAGGCAAAAGTTTTACAAAATAAAAACCCAAACGAATGCAAAGTTTCTTGGGGAATGCCAAAGTTTTACAAATTAAAAGCCAAAGTTTTACGAGCGAATGCAAAGTTTCTTGGGAAGGCAAAAGTTTTACAAAATAAAAACCCAAACGAATGCAAAGTTTCTTGGGGAATGCCAAAGTTTTACAAATTAAAAAGCCAAAGTTTTACGAGCGAATGCAAAGTTTCTTGGGAAGGCAAAAGTTTTACAAATTAAAAAGCCAAAGTTTTACGAGCGAATGCAAAGTTTCTTGGGAAGGCAAAAGTTTTAAAAATTAAAAAGCCAAAGTTTTACGAGCGAATGCAAAGTTTCTTGGGAAGGCAAAAGTTTTACAAATGAAAAGCCAAAGTTTTGCGAGCGAATGCACAGTTTCTTGGGAAGGCAAAAGTTTTACAAAATAAAAACCCAAACGAATGCAAAGTTTCTTGGGGAATGCCAAAGTTTTACAAATTAAAAGCCAAAGTTTTACGAGCGAATGCAAAGTTTCTTGGGAAGGCAAAAGTTTTACAAATTAAAAAGCCAAAGTTTTGCGAGCGAATGCAAAGTTTCTTGGGAAGGCAAAAGTTTTACAAATTAAAAGCCAAAGTTTTACGAGCGAATGCACAGTTTCTTGGGAAGGCAAAAGTTTTACAAATTAAAAGCCAAAGTTTTACGAGCGAATGCAAAGTTTCTTGGGAAGGCAAAAGTTTTACAAATTAAAAGCCAAAGTTTTGCGAGCGAATGCAAAGTTTCTTGGGAAGGCAAAAGTTTTACAAATTAAAAGCCAAAGTTTTACGAGCGAATGCAAAGTTTCTTGGGAAGGCAAAAGTTTTACAAATTAAAAGCCAAAGTTTTGCGAGCGAATGCAAAGTTTCTTGGGAAGGCAAAAGTTTTACAAATTAAAAGCCAAAGTTTTACGAGCGAATGCAAAGTTTCTTGGGAATGCCAAAGTTTTACAAATTAAAAGCCAAAGTTTTGCGAGCGAATGCAAAGTTTCTTGGGAAGGCAAAAGTTTTACAAATTAAAAGCCAAAGTTTTGCGAGCGAATGCAAAGTTTCTTGGGAAGGCAAAAGTTTTACAAATTAAAAAGCCAAAGTTTTGCGAGCGAATGCAAAGTTTCTTGGGAAGGCAAAAGTTTTACAAATTAAAAGCCAAAGTTTTACGAGCGAATGCAAAGTTTCTTGGGAAGGCAAAAGTTTTACAAATTAAAAGCCAAAGTTTTGCGAGCGAATGCAAAGTTTCTTGGGAAGGCAAAAGTTTTACAAATTAAAAGCCAAAGTTTTGCGAGCGAATGCAAAGTTTCTTGGGAAGGCAAAAGTTTTACAAATTAAAAAGCCAAAGTTTTGCGAGCGAATGCAAAGTTTCTTGGGAAGGCAAAAGTTTTACAAATTAAAAGCCAAAGTTTTACGAGCGAATGCACAGTTTCTTGGGAAGGCAAAAGTTTTACAAATTAAAAGCCAAAGTTTTACGAGCGAATGCAAAGTTTCTTGGGAAGGCAAAAGTTTTACAAATTAAAAGCCAAAGTTTTGCGAGCGAATGCAAAGTTTCTTGGGAAGGCAAAAGTTTTACAAATTAAAAGCCAAAGTTTTACGAGCGAATGCAAAGTTTCTTGGGAAGGCAAAAGTTTTACAAATTAAAAGCCAAAGTTTTGCGAGCGAATGCAAAGTTTCTTGGGAAGGCAAAAGTTTTACAAATTAAAAGCCAAAGTTTTGCGAGCGAATGCAAAGTTTCTTGGGAAGGCAAAAGTTTTACAAATTAAAAAGCCAAAGTTTTACGAGCGAATGCAAAGTTTCTTGGGAAGGCAAAAGTTTTACAAATTAAAAGCCAAAGTTTTGCGAGCGAATGCAAAGTTTCTTGGGAAGGCAAAAGTTTTACAAATTAAAAGCCAAAGTTTTACGAGCGAATGCAAAGTTTCTTGGGAAGGCAAAAGTTTTACAAATTAAAAGCCAAAGTTTTGCGAGCGAATGCAAAGTTTCTTGGGAAGGTAAAAGTTTTACAAATTAAAAAGCCAAAGTTTTGCGAGCGAATGCAAAGTTTCTTGGGAAGGCAAAAGTTTTACAAATTAAAAAGCCAAAGTTTTGCGAGCGAATGCAAAGTTTCTTGGGAAGGCAAAAGTTTTACAAAATAAAAACCCAAACGAATGCAAAGTTTCTTGGGGAATGCCAAAGTTTTACAAATTAAAAGCCAAAGTTTTACGAGCGAATGCAAAGTTTCTTGGGAAGGCAAAAGTTTTACAAAATAAAAACCCAAACGAATGCAAAGTTTCTTGGGGAATGCCAAAGTTTTACAAATTAAAAAGCCAAAGTTTTACGAGCGAATGCAAAGTTTCTTGGGAAGGCAAAAGTTTTACAAATTAAAAAGCCAAAGTTTTACGAGCGAATGCAAAGTTTCTTGGGAAGGCAAAAGTTTTACAAATGAAAAGCCAAAGTTTTGCGAGCGAATGCACAGTTTCTTGGGAAGGCAAAAGTTTTACAAAATAAAAACCCAAACGAATGCAAAGTTTCTTGGGGAATGCCAAAGTTTTACAAATTAAAAGCCAAAGTTTTACGAGCGAATGCAAAGTTTCTTGGGAAGGCAAAAGTTTTACAAATTAAAAAGCCAAAGTTTTACGAGCGAATGCAAAGTTTCTTGGGGAACGCCAACGTTTTACAAATTAAAAGCCAAAGTTTTGCGAGCGAATGCAAAGTTTCTTGGGAAGGCAAAAGTTTTAAAAATTAAAAAGCCAAAGTTTTACGAGCGAATGCAAAGTTTCTTGGGTAACGCCAACGTTTTACAAATTAAAAAGCCAAAGTTTTACGAGCGAATGCAAAGTTTCTTGGGAACGCAAAAGTTTTACAAGTATTTTTTAACCATCACCATGTCCCCATGTATTAAATACACCCTTTTGTTGAACATTTAATTCCAAAAGCATTGCAACTATAACAGCTTCCACTCTTCTGTTAAGACGTTCCATTAGATGTTGGATCATGGATGCAGGGATTCACTCCCATTCACTCCCAAGAGCATCGGTAAGGTCAGGCATTGACGTCGGGTGATAACGGTGTCTAGATCTGTGTGCAAGTCCTTCCACACCAGACTAAATAAATCACTTCTCTATGGACCTCGCTTCGCTTTCAGGAACTACAGACAAATACCCTTAAGCTAGAAATGCATCACTCCACGTCTGTTTAGAAGGTGTTGTGCTATCTTGATCATTTGTGCACGGAGGAAGTTCATCTGACTCATGTTATATGAATGAAAAATGTCATCAGAACATTAAATTATGGCATTCTTTCTTAAGTACTACACTACACACCCCACTAACATCAGCACTTCTTCATTCTGTCATAAACTCTCTGCTCTTCCAGACAGCAGAGGAGAAAACCAGAGAAATATCAGTCTTGTAATTTAAAAGACTTGTAGAATAGTGATCTTTTGTTGCTGTATTGCCACTCCAGCGAGCCGTGCCGTTTAATGACTGCACACTTACCATCAATGAAAGCCTCGCTCATTAGCATGAAAGGTGAGCGACAGCTTCATCTGAACAGCCGTCTAACAAGAGATACTTCAGGGTCCATCAAATAAGCATCACATGTGTGTCTGATGGTAATTTCAGGCCCAGCTGCTCTCGATCTCATTGGTATTCCTAAGTATTCAATCATAAAATCTGCTTCTAACACATAAACATTTTCTGTGTTTGGAATGATAGACATCAATATTGTATAATAACATATGGACAGCTTCTAAATGCTATTATTATTATTATTGGCAATGAAGGAAAGAATGTACCTCTTCCTACAGAATTAAAAGGAAAGAGTAGCCTACATGTACTTTCTTCACATTATTGTTTGAGATAGAAATAATCAAAAATACAATAAAATGAAAATAAATATTCCATATAGTTTATAGAAAATTAGGAAATTAAACATGACTATTTCTCCCACAATTCCATGTGGCGTTACTACAGTAAATCCGTGGTGAATGTTGGTGATTTGTGGACTGAAACCCCTGAAAATAAAAAAAGACGTTCAAACATCATTGCGTTGGACTAAAGAATGTTACATTTCTTAGAACTGTAATTCAGAAAATGTCCTGTCAACTAAATTCCAAGTGGGAAATCCAGTGGCATGTGTTCAATTCACTACACATTCACACGCGTGAACTGAAAGGGAGCGAAATCTCCAAAAATCTCCTTTAAGCAAACAATACTAACAAAGGGCACAGAGAGTTCAACTGTTCAGAAATCTGAACAATCCTATAATATAGCTTTGATGATGTAAGAGCGATGAATATCACTTTATCTTGTTCCCAGTGTCAGAACCCTGACTGGCACAAAGAAACAGGAAGATGCTGATTTCAACATCACTACATTAATCACAGAGTCAGTCAGGACGCACCCTCGCGGAACAACACATGAAAGTCAAACAGTAGCACCATGACAGCGGAAACACCTCTTCCTCTTGCCTATTTGACTCTTTCCGACCGGCGTCAAAAGGAAACTGGTATGGGAAAAACTCAAGATTCAAACAAACTTCTTTTGTTGGCTGTACTGCATTGTTGAACCTGTTGACAATGAATTCAATTGATACATGAAACTGGAAAAGCTCAGTAAAGCCAGATAGCATGTCATGCAAACACAATACTTCGCAAAAAGAAACTGATGCTTGTGAGTAAAGCAAAAGTCATCACAGAGATGAGATGAACATGTGCTGCCACAAACAGAAGTGAAACTCGTTTAACTATAGACCCGATACAGTTTGGGGACGGCCCCTTCCTGTCCCAACATGACTGCGCTCCAGTGCACAAAGCGTCGGTCCATAAAGACATGGATGAGTGAGTTTGGTGTGGAGGAACTTGACTGGTCTGCACAGAGTCCTGACCTCATCCCGATAGAACACCTTTGGGATGAATTAGAGCGGAGACTGCGAGCCAGGCCTTCTCGTCCAACATCAGTGCCTAACCTCACAA
The DNA here is from genome assembly GCA_039654625.1 of Rhinogobio ventralis. Classification (NCBI taxonomy): domain Eukaryota; kingdom Metazoa; phylum Chordata; class Actinopteri; order Cypriniformes; family Gobionidae; genus Rhinogobio; species Rhinogobio ventralis. The sequence goes on from CM077197.1 coordinate 742,740, forward strand.
ATGCGCTTCTAGAAGAATGGTCAAAAATTCCCATAAACACACTCCTAAACCTTGTGGAAAGCCTTCCCAGAAGAGTTGAAGCTGTTATAGCTGCAAAGGGTGGGCCGACTCCATATTAAACCCTACGGATTAAGAATGGGATGTCATTAAAGTTCATGTGCATGTGAAGGCAGGCGTCACAAAACTTTTGGCAATATAGTGTATTTTAGGTTTATATTTCTAATGTAATGTGACTACATCCAAATGTGTTTTGAGTGAACAGATCACAAATTTATGCATTTGGCAATCCAAAACAACTTAAATTGCATTCGAGGCATACATTTTATCAGTTCTTGCTTTCCTTGGGAATCGAACCCATGACTTTGGTATCGCTAGTGATGTGCTCTACTGTTGGGCTTTTTTTGCATGAAATGCATGTTAATAATAGACGTAAACAGGACCACAAATCTTCAGCATGTCACTGAATATAAACATGTGTTGCATAAACACAATGTGTGCATGTGTGTTGCTGGCAGAATACAAAAAGGTTGAAGGTTATGCTGATGCTGACCTTTGAATGGTTTTAATCTAGTCGAAAAGAAATCTCAAAAAGGTCCAGAGGATGAGTTTTTTCCCATCCATCATTCTGGAAAATCAGATAAACGACTTTGGGGATCGGGGATGCTTATCGCATGTTGCAACTGTACTCGTCTGGAAGAGATGCAATAATCTAAACCATCTTACCGAAAACATTGAGCCACTCACGGTCTCTCATGCTGGCTCTCCTCCAACAGAAAACAGTTTAAAGCGAGTCAGACTTCACGAACATGCCCCACTTTCACTGGTCTGTGAACAAACCACATATTCGGCAATGCTTCTCAATGTAAAAATCCTGTTATCTGCATTCCATAGAGCTGAATCATGGTAACTTGTCAACATGAACTTCGCAATCGACTTCCATAAAGTGATGCATTCTTAAGGGAAATATGATATTCAGGAACTTGTTGACTTCAAATATTGCCTAATTTTAGAGCAACTCTCCAAAGTTTTAAAGACCACTGCAAGCTTGAAGATTCACAAAACTGCTGAACATGAAAGAAGACCTTAAAAAGACCCTCAAGTGCTGTTGCACTCCGCTGACGGTCTCCAGTGGGAAGAACTATTTGCCTGGGTAGCGCTGCCAAAGATCAGGTCATGCTGCTCTGCTGTGAGAAATAGAAGCTTAGGCAGACTTCATGTAAACCAGATGTCACTTCGCTGAAGAACTACACGCTTTCTTCTAGCACAGCAAAGGACTTACTGCGGAGAACTATAAAAGAACAACGTGGGCCTACTGACAAAATGTTCAGTTCACTTGATTTCAATGAATATGAGTGGAACTGTTTCACTGTTTGTTTTTGTTTTGTTATTCTTCAAAAAAAAAAAAAAAAAAAAAATTCACAGCAAGTTGCCAATTTAATATTTAACATAACAGTAAAGATGCACCGATCAATCAAATTTTTACGGAATTTGTCTAATTTTGGATGAATAAATCAAAAGTAGGTCAGCGCACTTAAATCACATGGTGATATGGACTAGTGTCTGTGAATATTAAACCGCAAGAAGACGTTTTGAATATGAATTCTACATGTTCTGTGTTAATGACGCAGACGCACGGTTTTATTTCTCTCTCTCTCACACACAAAAACACACACAGAAGCACGTGTGATGCTCACGTTGTTACTATGACGATATGAACTTCATCTCCAGAGTCGCTCTGAGTCACTTTATGAGCATTTTTCCGTTTAATTTGAGAAAAACTGTCATATCATAAACACACAGAAACTCAAGATCTTCACAGCAACCCGTCAAAATAAAAGGTCAGTTTAACTTGGGACAGAAATATATTACTATTGTACAGTATAATGTATGTCTTAATGTAATACTACTAATAATAATAACAATACAATAATTATTAAAACTTTATTTTTAAAGTAATAATAATAACATTTTTCTTCCATGTTTTAATTTTAACAGTAGACCTCTGTTGTGCAGCACTTCGATTGGCAAAAAATTAAAGGGTTTATTTAAATTTCATTCGACTAAAAATAAATGAATGTTTTATGCCGTCATTTGATTACCAGAAAAACTAAAATACACAACACAGAATTTCTGAATTTCTTTTTTTTAATTCATAGGGCCCTATTATTGTAAACAAATTAATAATTTGTGTTTATTTCATATCTCTCTTTATTCTAGTGCTGTTGTTTGAAATTTGTTTATTTGTTCTTATTTTATTGCTGTCTTTTTATTAGTTTTTTTATGAAAATAAAATGTAGCATTGCAGAAAAGTAGATGTTTGTTTGTATATGCTGTCAATTATAGTTCTTAGAAAGAAAATCGGAAAAACGGCAGGTCACACTTGCAAAAAAACGGAAATTGGAATCGGCCAAGAAAAGTGCAATCCATGCATCTCTACATAACAGCTAATATTTTAAGCCAAGTTTAAACATTAAGCATCGCACAAGAGCACAGATAAGTGCAATTTGACCAAAAATGGGAATTTATTTAAAACCAGTTAAAAGCAACCCAATAAAAGCTGAACGTGGCCGTATCTTACGGAGATATATTAGAGCACTTTGCCTCTAGATCTAAACATTGTTAAGCTCCAACGGATTCACTGAAACGAGGCCAAAGGGAAGCAAAGATACACTGTTGTGTCTGGCAATACCACTGGTTTAAAATTATTATTTTGTCTGTGCAAATGATCCATTGTGGGACTTTTTCACACCGCACACAATTCCCATTTGTTTTTAAGATTCAGTCATTTTGCAATGTTTTAATTGAGACCGTGAAAGGATATCACGTGTATTTTTGTGCAGTGTAATGCATGCATTTGAGTTGAACGTGGCAAAAAAAACTAACTCTGCCTTTTGCTGTCAGTTTCATTGGCCAAATAATAGAAAGAGCAGTGCTGTAAAAGACACCGCTGGACTGCTTTATAGGAGGAGCTTTATAAACTCCAGATTCCTGAGAGGTTAGGTAACTGTTGCAAAGAGAGCTCCCCTTTGGGCTGGCCAACACAAACATCGACAAATTTGGTGTTTTGGATCCTCAATATTGTAGTATGGCAACACTGTGATAAAAGAATACATGCATTAATTATGAAGAGGTGTTTATTGATTTGTCTCTGGTCATATATGCCTTTATAATGCAATCTGATCCTTGCAAATAAAGCCCCTTCGTAATGCCTTGGTATTTCCTGGCACTTTAGACATGTGTGGGATTAATGGCACATTATTTTATCCTGAACATGCAACACATCTTGACAGCAGGTTCCACTTTAAGAACGTCCAGTTCCAGCAACAACATCTCAAAGAGTTGTGTATTGAATTATTGTAATTTTTTCTTTCTAGTAGTATTTAATGGTTTGAGGATAATGCATTTATTAAAGTCAGGATCCGCAGATAAACCACTGTATGAGTTCAATATCTTCAGTTGTCTTCGGGGTTCATATTTTATATTTGTATTGGATTCTGCAGTGGAGAAAAGCAGACATTCCAGGGAGACTTCCCCGCTGAAACCCTGCGGCTGGCAAGATCTAACGCCAAATCATCTGTCTTTGTACGACCAGCGCTGTCTGCTGAAGCACAAGATCCTCCTTTCCACACTCTCTGCGTGTCTGGTCTTCAATCAACCAAACAGAGTCTGTGTCACGGCCCTCTTGGTCTCACTCCACTGGCTTCCTTTAGCCGTCTGCATTAAATTCAAGGCTTTCAGCCTTCAGAACGGTCACTGGAACTGAACCGCGACGCACTCCTACAGGTCTACCTTTCCCAACCCTTTATGATCAGTAAACAAGCGTCACTGCTTCCATTACAACAAGAAACAGTCGCTTTCCAGAACCTTCACTGTCTCTGTTGTTCAGTGGTGGCTCAAACATCACGACCATCAAGAACCAGTTGAAGACATCTTTCACTAGTCTTAAAGCGATCCTATTGTGCTTTTTAGCGTTTTCCTTTCTTTAGTGTGTAATGTTGCTGTTCATCTCTATATCAACTCCCTGAAACGCTTCCATTACCTTGAGTTTTCTTCTGGGAACCAACACGTCACAAGATTCCTCATTTAAATAAATCATACGCAGAATAAAGGCAAGGCTCGAAATTGCGACCATTAATAAGTGCGACCTCAAAATATATTTGGGACCATTTGTGCAAGTGCAAATAATTGTTGAGGTGCGACCTGACTGATCTAATTACTGCACACTATGTGCCTGCTGTGAGCTGATCCACCGTTCTATCACATAACCAGTAAAACTTAATCTTTATGCTCTTAACTCTACTTTAAAGCAGATTTTAGATTGGTTAATGTTAGCCGTCAATCACTCTCGTTCACTGCGCTCCGTGTCATGTGACAGGGAGCTAACTAGCGCGTAAAATGTAAAGAGCTGAAGAGAGATGAAAATGACGATTGAAAATGTGACATTGATTTCATACAGCAGTTCAATTGACAGTTAAAATCAAGTTTAGATGCAATATTGACTGTATTTGTTCTGTTTCAGCAGCAAAAATAGTTCCAAACAAAGATCACAGCGCGGCGTCTCTCAGCAACACTCAACCGTGTTTCATTACTGAATGATTCAGCATTTTTTAAACAAATCAGGTGAGTCAAAGATCCAATGACTCACTCATAAACAACTGCCTCATCCTTGAATGAATCAGCCGTTTGAATTGTTTGAATGAATGAGTCAACATTAAGACGGTCTACTGGCGGTTTAGTTTCATGTTTAAAAGTATCATTCTTTCTAACATTTCTTATTTGTCCATTCAAATATATTTAAAGCAATCTCATAACAATATTCAGTGCAATTGTTTTCAGTGTAAATTATTTGATTTGATTGGTAACATCCCTATAGCGTCTTATTATTCTAATTGAATTTATTTTGTCAAATTTAAGAATTTAAAATGAAAGATGAAGCATACATTTAATAAGATTAGGGGAAAATATTTTAAATATGCAACCCTCTACAATGCGAGTAAAACACGTGCATATGCGAGTAAATCTTCACTCTGGGCGAATAAACAATATCTATCATTAGCCACTGGCTAATAAATAAGAGGCTAAGAATAAGTTTAGCATAGATATATTTTCACTCGCTGAACACTCAGTTTCGCTCTCCGTCAAGCGATCTGTCCATTTCAGTTCAGCTCAACGGATGCGTAGCGTACCCGTATCTGACGTACCAACTCGCCATCGCTTTGCCGAGAGCACTGTTTCTTACACACACACACACGCGCAAAGAGAGAAAGTCTTAAATACCACGCAGAATCGACGCGCTACATGTAAACGATATTCTTTGTTGTATTTTCCTGTCAAAACAACGGAGTTCATTTGGAATTATTCAGCGTTTAAGAACAAGCAGAAGATATGCTGGTTTCTCCGGTAGTGGGCGGGACTAATGCGCAAACGGCAATCTCATTGGCTGGTGCTCATCTATTACCTTCACTGTTTTGATTTCAGCAAATCAGCACTAGCGAACGCAGACAACGTGATTAATATTCATGAACCCAGCAGCTCATCAATCCTTAGTGCGTTTATTGTTGTTATTAGTAGTAGAATTAGTAGTACTATTATCTTTTTAATTAATAATTACTATTATCATTTTTTACAGAAACACTGAATGACCAACAATATCTTAAGCACCACAGCCAGTCCTAAGTTCAGTTAAAATATCAAATATGCATTCATACGTGTGTGTATATATTATATTATATTATATATATCAGGGCTCGACATTAACGCTTGTCCAGTGGATTTTCTGAAGGGGCAAGTGAAAGAGAATTTTACTTGCCCCGACCGGACAAGTATCCTGATTAAAACGTCAATAACAAAAAATAACTAGAGAGTCACCAAAAATCAAGAAATTATTTAGTGTAGTGGCGATTGATAGTGGATAATAATATATAATATTTAATGAACTGATGGTAACAAGTTTGCACTGTTGACGCTCGTGCAGTCTCTCGAAGAGAAATCGAAAACAAAGGAGCACAGCTCACACAGATTAACTCAGTTAACACACGGTAAACATTTGTTAAACGTGGAGTTTTTATATTTATAACATATGATACAGTTAAGCAACATCACACTAGCAAGAGTGCTGTTTTCCTGAATACCATCAGGATTAAAAACCTGACACTGATTTCATATGACAGTTCCATAAACAATTAATTAACATTAAGTCACTTACATTTTAGATGCAATATTGACTGTTTTTGTTCTATTTCAGCAGCGAAAATAGTTCCAAACAAAGATCACCGCAGAACCATAACGCATCTCACAGCAACAGTGTGAATGATTCAGTGTTTGAATTAATCTGTTGAATCAAAGATTCAATGACCTATTCATAAACGACTGCCTCATTCTTGAATGAATCAGCCGTTTGAACGAATCGACTCAATGACTCGCTCATTAAGACCTGCCGCCACTCACTGGCCTTTTAGTTTCATGTTTAAACATTCTTTCCAATATTTCTTATTTGTATATTCAAAAAATATTTAAAACAATCTCATAACATTATTTAATGCAGTTGTAATTCTTTAGTGTCAATTGATTGGTAACAGCCCTATAGTCCCTTACGAAAATTAACCATGGTTTTATTATAGTAAAAGTGTAGTAACCATGTTTTTTTGGCTAATTGATTACCATTTATATATTCACAGTTTTACCACAAATACCATGGTTAAACTATGGTTAGAGTAGCAAAGCCATGGTTAATTTGTAATGTAATTAACTATAATAACCATGGTTCATTTTCGTAAGGGTTGTCTTATTCTAATTTAATTTATTGATCAAATTTAACAATATAAAATGAAAGCTGAAGCATAGCCTATATTTAATAAGATTAGGGAAAAAATGCCCTTTATGAAAGGTAAAAATATCATTATGCAAACAAACTTTTATTTTGGATGTGGTAAATTGCAATTAATCGATTTAACAGCACTAATATAAATAAAATAGTATATCAGTCTGGCAGGTAAATATATATATATATTTTACCATAACATTTTAGTTGTGGTGCTCCTAAAATTTTGCTGGTGCTCCTAACTTTTTGAAGTTGGGAGCACCAGTGCTACCAAGTAAAAAAGTTAATTTTGAGCCATGTAAGGGGCGGGGCCTGGTTGGGTTAGTAGTGTGTTGAAACTGGCGGTTATGGTAAGGGGCGGGGCATTTCCCAAACACGCTGGAAGCGCTTGGCCAATCACAACACACCGCTCCAGCTGACCACTCAGAGCACAGTGTGCTTTTCAGAAGGAGGGGCTTCATAGAGACAGGAACTAAACAGAGCGTTACTGACAGACTGGAAAGAGAGGAGCCGCAGCAATGAAGAATATGAGGAAATAATCAACATTCAAGCAGGAAAACCTGCTCTAGTAGAGCCAGAAACAACATCAAGCATTTGAAAAAGTGCATAATAGGTTCCCATTGATTTAAAGGCACTATAAATTAATTATATATAAAAAAAATCTGTGTTGGTGCAGTTTTACTTCAACTCTAGTTTCTATGTTGTTCAAGTGTACTCTTGAAGCTTGGCATTTGCAAGTAATGCTGGCTCCTGTAAGATAAATGGATTGTGAAAAACACTTGCTGAATGACTAAATATCAGTGTAACCTGAATTAAAAGTTACGGTGATACAGAAGGAACCAGAAAGTGTCAATCCCAATACTGAAACTTGGATTCATGTTTCTAAACATCAGGCAATAAAATATATCTGCTGCCAAGACTCAGTTAATGAATTTTAAATGCTAATGGTTAACTTTAAAGTTAGTTTAGTTTAAACTGTAATGATATAATCACATTTTGAATGATCTTAAAAGTACTGTGAATGCAGTTTAAGAGCTCATATTAATTAATAGACTTCATAGTCTATTAATTAATATGAGCTTATAAAAAATGCATTCACAGTACTTTTAAGAGAATAGATTTATATATCTGGAAAAATTCACACCACGTGACGTGGCCATTTAAAGTGAACTATAAAAGGCGTACAGTTGATTAAAGAAAACAGAAACAATGACAGACAGCCTCATAATTTATCATTTGCTTTGATATTTGAAAAAGTATTAAAAATTTGTAATTGGAGAGAAAATTAACCATGGTTTAGTAAAAGTGTAGTAACCATGGTTTTATTATAGTAAAAGTGTGTTTTTTGGCGGATTGATTACAATTTGTATAACCAGTTTTACTACAAATACCATGGTTAAACTATGGTTAGTATAGCAAAAACATGGTTAATTTGTGGCAAAACCATCATGACATGCCAGACCGATGTCAACAACAACAACTGCTGGTTTGGAGCGTGTTTTTTTCACAATTTAACCTCAGATTTCCAGATATTGTGGGAAAAACATTGTTAATTTGTGGTTACCATGTTTTAACTATGGGTTTTTGGTTTTATTTGTAGTAAAACCATCAGGACACCAGACTCGATGTCAAAAACAACTGCTTGTTTGGAGCTTTTTTGCCTAATTTTACCTCAGATTTGCAGATTGTGGGACAAACATTGTTGATTTGTGGTTACCATGTTTTAACTACGTTTTTTTGGTTTTATTTGTGGTAAAACTATCAGGATGCCAGACTACATCCATGTCAACAACAACAACTGCTGGTTTGGAGTGTGTGTTGTTTTTGTTTTTTTTACCTCAGATTTGCAGATATTGTGGGAAAAAACATTGTTAATTTGTGGTTACCATGTTTTAACTACGGTTTTTTGGTTTTATTTGTTGTAAAACCATCATAACGCCAGACTACATCCATGTCAACAACAGCTGCTCGTTTGGAGCGTGTTTTTATCCCAAATTTTACCTCAGATTTGCACATATTGTGGGAAAACATTGTTAATTTGTGGTTACCATGTTTTAATATGTTTTTTTGTTGTTGTTGTTGTAGTAACCATCATGACGCCAGACTACATCCATATCAACAACAACAACTGCTCGTTTGGAGCGTGTTTTTTCAAAATTTTACCTCAGATTTGCAGATATTGTGGGAAAACATGGTTAATTTGTGGTTACCATGTTTTAACTATGGGTTTTTGGATTTATTTGTAGTAAAACCATCATGACACCAGACTCGATGTCAAAAACAACTGCTTGTTTGGAGCTTTTATTGCCTAATTTTACCTCAGATGTGCAGATATTGTGGGAAAAAACATTGTTAATTTGTGGTTACCATGTTTTAACTACGTTTTTTTTTTTTTTTAGTAAAACCATCATAACGCCACACTACATCCATGTCAACAACAGCTGCTCGTTTGGAGCGTGTTTTTATCCCAAATTTTACCTCAGATTTGCACATATTGTGGGAAAACATTGTTAATTTGTGGTTACCATGTTTTAATATGTTTTTTTGTTGTTGTTGTTGTAGTAACCATCATGACGCCAGACTACATCCATGTCAACAACAACAACTGCTCGTTTGGAGCGTGTTTTTTCAAAATTTTACCTCAGATTTGCAGATATTGTGGGAAAACATGGTTAATTTGTGGTTACCATGTTTTAACTATGGGTTTTTGGATTTATTTGTAGTAAAACCATCATGACACCAGACTCGATGTCAAAAACAACTGCTTGTTTGGAGCTTTTATTGCCTAATTTTACCTCAGATGTGCAGATATTGTGGGAAAAAACATTGTTAATTTGTGGTTACCATGTTTTAACTACGTTTTTTTTTTTTTGTAGTAAAACCATCATAACGCCAGACTACATCCATGTCAACAACAGCTGCTCGTTTGGAGCGTGTTTTTATCCCAAATTTTACCTCAGATTTGCACATATTGTGGGAAAACATTGTTAATTTGTGGTTACCATGTTTTAATATGTTTTTTTGTTGTTGTTGTTGTAGTAACCATCATGACGCCAGACTACATCCATATCAACAACAACAACTGCTCGTTTGGAGCGTGTTTTTTCAAAATTTTACCTCAGATTTGCAGATATTGTGGGAAAACATGGTTAATTTGTGGTTACCATGTTTTAACTATGGGTTTTTGGATTTATTTGTAGTAAAACCATCATGACACCAGACTCGATGTCAAAAACAACTGCTTGTTTGGAGCTTTTATTGCCTAATTTTACCTCAGATGTGCAGATATTGTGGGAAAAAACATTGTTAATTTGTGGTTACCATGTTTTAACTACGTTTTTTTTTTTTTTGTAGTAAAACCATCAAAACGCCAGACTACATCCATGTCAACAACAGCTGCTCGTTTGGAGCGTGTTTTCCCCGTTATTTTACCTCAGATTTGCACATATTGTGGGAAAACATTGTTAATTTGTGGTTACCATGTTTTAATATGTTTTTTTGTTGTTGTTGTTGTTGTTGTAGTAACCATCATGACGCCAGACTACATCCATGTCAACAACAACAACTGCTCGTTTGGAGCGTGTTTTTTCAAAATGTTACCTCAGATTTGCAGATATTGTGGGGAAAACATGGTTAATTTGTGGTTACCATGTTTTAATATGTTTTTTTGTTGTTGTTGTTGTTGTTGTAGTAACCATCATAACGCCAGACTACATCCATGTCAACAACAGCTGCTCGTTTGGAGCGTGTTTTTATCCCAAATTTTACCTCAGATTTGCACATATTGTGGGAAAACATTGTTAATTTGTGGTTACCATGTTTTAATATGTTTTTTTGTTGTTGTTGTTGTAGTAACCATCATGACGCCAGACTACATCCATATCAACAACAACAACTGCTCGTTTGGAGCGTGTTTTTTCAAAATTTTACCTCAGATTTGCAGATATTGTGGGAAAACATGGTTAATTTGTGGTTACCATGTTTTAACTATGGGTTTTTGGATTTATTTGTAGTAAAACCATCATGACACCAGACTCGATGTCAAAAACAACTGCTTGTTTGGAGCTTTTATTGCCTAATTTTACCTCAGATGTGCAGATATTGTGGGAAAAAACATTGTTAATTTGTGGTTACCATGTTTTAACTACGTTTTTTTTTTTTTGTAGTAAAACCATCATAACGCCACACTACATCCATGTCAACAACAGCTGCTCGTTTGGAGCGTGTTTTTATCCCAAATTTTACCTCAGATTTGCACATATTGTGGGAAAACATTGTTAATTTGTGGTTACCATGTTTTAATATGTTTTTTTGTTGTTGTTGTTGTAGTAACCATCATGACGTCAGACTACATCCATATCAACAACAACAACTGCTCGTTTGGAGCGTGTTTTTTCAAAATTTTACCTCAGATTTGCAGATATTGTGGGAAAACATGGTTAATTTGTGGTTACCATGTTTTAACTATGGGTTTTTGGATTTATTTGTAGTAAAACCATCATGACACCAGACTCGATGTCAAAAACAACTGCTTGTTTGGAGCTTTTATTGCCTAATTTTACCTCAGATGTGCAGATATTGTGGGAAAAAACATTGTTAATTTGTGGTTACCATGTTTTAACTACGTTTTTTTTTTTTTTGTAGTAAAACCATCAAAACGCCAGACTACATCCATGTCAACAACAGCTGCTCGTTTGGAGCGTGTTTTCCCCGTTATTTTACCTCAGATTTGCACATATTGTGGGAAAACATTGTTAATTTGTGGTTACCATGTTTTAATATGTTTTTTTGTTGTTGTTGTTGTAGTAACCATCATGACGCCAGACTACATCCATGTCAACAACAACAACTGCTCGTTTGGAGCGTGTTTTTTCAAAATTTTACCTCAGATTTGCAGATATTGTGGGAAACAGCATCCGACGGAGGCAACTTTCTTTGAAGCCACTTTCTTGGTGAGAAGATGTTGCTTGAACCAGAGAGGTTGAGCGATAAATCCCTGGACGCGTTGCGTTTGATACTTCTGTAGTCGAAATGAACACTGGAGATCGATGAGGCGTCTGAAGATGTCGACAAACTCGACGAAGAAAGACGTTGTTTCAGTCTGGAGTCCTCAGAAGTTGTGTGGCTGTTGCTAAATCCAGCTGTGGAGCTCGAGAACCGCTGAACGCTATTGGCGTCTGCGGGCGTCGCGCCGTTTCTCATCAGCGCAGAATCCAAACTACGAGTCTGTCGTAGTCTTCTCTTTGCTAGGGTTTTGGAGCTCGATGAGGAACAGGAGAAGACGCTGTTCAGCAGCCCCTGTGCGGACATCCCTGCGATATGACGCCCCAATCACAAACCCCATGTGAACGTGACTGACTGAACAACTGATGATGTCTCTCAGGTGAAAATGTGATTTATGTATTTTATCAGAAAAATTACATTCTCTCGTCCATCTCTGCTATATTTGTTTGCAGATAAACGAGGATGTTTCCACTGTTAAAGCCAAAAAGCGCGTCAGTGAAGTTTCTCAACTGCATCTCTCTGAACGCTCCCGCCCTCTTTCTCCCGCGCTCCGGCTCTGCCCTCCTCCGTCAGAGAGTGACTGAAAACTGAGGTAAAAACCTTTACAATTCTCATTAACTGATCCTGGCGAGTAACTTTCAAGGGAAAGTCTAAAAGAATTAGTGAATTTATATAAAAAATATTCGTGTTGGATTCTTTTGAAGTTCGTCTCGCTCAACCGAAATTGTCTTTTGGCGCGATTACCTCAGTTCGTCAAACTTCTCTTATAAACAACTATTCTATAGACTTTCACAACAAATATGTTTGTAATATGTATGTGACATTTAAATAACAATAATACATTGATAAGTAAGTCTTTAATAATGATATTAAGGTAACCTACCGTTGCTATGGTTACACCCTCCTACGTTTACTTTGATGTCATACACCTATCTTTCTGCACAGTCGAAAACACCTTAAAGGGATTGTTCACCCAAAAATGAAAATTCTGTCATTTTGTTCATCTTCGGTGAGAACCAGTGAGGTTCATTCATGTGTTACGCAGCTTCAGCGAGAACCAATGAGGTTCATTCTCGTGTTATGCACCACGTTTGAGCTTCAGCGAGAGCCAATGAGGTTCATTCTCGTGTTACGCATCACGTTTGAGCTTCAGCGAGAGCCAATGAGGTTCATTCATGTGTTACGCAGCACGTTTGAACTTCAGCAAGAACCAATGAGGTTCATTCTCGTGTTACGCATCACGTTTGAGCTTCAGCAAGAGCCAATGAGGTTCATTCTCGTGTTACGCATCACGTTTGAGCTTCAGCGAGAACCAATGAGCTTCATTCTCGTGTTACGCATCACGTTTGAGCTTCAGCAAGAGCCAATGAGGTTCATTCTCGTGTTACGCATCACGTTTGAGCTTCAGCAAGAGCCAATGAGGTTCATTCTCGTGTTACGCAGCTTCAGCGAGAACCAATGAGGTTCATTCTCGTGTTACGCATCACGTTTGAGCTTCAGCAAGAACCAATGAGGTTCATTCTCGTGTTACGCAGCACGTTTGAGCTTCAGCGAGAGCCAATGAGGTTCATTCTCGTGTTACGCAGCACGTTTGAGCTTCAGCGAGAGCCAATGAGGTTCATTCATGTGTTACGCATCACGTTTGAGCTTCAGCAAGAACCAATGAGGTTCATTCTCGTGTTACGCAGCTTCAGCGAGAACCAATGAGGTTCATTCTCGTGTTACGCAGCTTCAGCGAGAACCAGTGAGGTTCATTCTCGTGTTACGCAGCACGTTTGAGCTTCAGCGAGAACCAATGAGGTTCATTCTCATGTTACGCAGCACGTTTGAGCTTCAGCAAGAACCAATGAGGTTCATTCATGTGTTACGCATCACGTTTGAGCTTCAGCGAGAACCAATGAGGTTCATTCATGTGTTACGCAGCACGTTTGAGCTTCAGCGAGAACCAATGAGGTTCATTCATGTGTTACGAAGCACGTTTGAGCTTCTCAAGAACCAATGAGGTTCATTCATGTGTTACGCAGCACGTTTGAGCTTCTCAAGAACCAATGAGGTTCATTCATGTGTTACGCAGCACGTTTGAGATTCAGCAAGAACCAATGAGGTTCATTCATGTGTTACGCATCACGTTTGAGATTCAGCGAGAACCAATGAGGTTCATTCATGTGTTACGCAGCACGTTTGAGCTTCAGCGAGAACCAATGTGGTTCATTCATGTGTTACGAAGCACGTTTGAGCTTCTCAAGAACCAATGAGGTTCATTCATGTGTTACGCATCACGTTTGTGCTTCAGCAAGAGCCAATGAGGTTCATTCTCGTGTTACGCATCACGTTTGAGCTTCAGCGAGAGCCAATGAGGTTCATTCATGTGTTACGCAGCACGTTTGAGCTTCAGCAAGAGCCAACGAGGTTCATTCTCGTGTTACGCATCACGTTTGAGCTTCAGCAAGAACCAATGAGGTTCATTCTCGTGTTGCGCATCATGTTTGAGATTCAGCGAGAACCAATGAGATTCATTCTCGTGTTACGCAGCACGTTTGAGCTTCAGCGAGAACCAATGTGGTTCATTCATGTGTTACGAAGCACGTTTGAGCTTCTCAAGAACCAATGAGGTTCATTCATGTGTTACGCAGCACGTTTGAGCTTCTCAAGAACCAGTGAGGTTCATTCATGTGTTACCCAGCACGTTTGAGCTTCAGCAAGAACCAATGAGGTTCATTCATGTGTTACGCAGCACGTTTGAGCTTCAGCGATAACCAATGTGGTTCATTCATGTGTTACGAAGCACGTTTGAGCTTCTCAAGAACCAATGAGGTTCATTCATGTGTTACGCAGCACGTTTGAGCTTCTCAAGAACCAGTGAGGTTCATTCATGTGTTACCCAGCACGTTTGAGCTTCAGCAAGAGCCAATGAGGTTCATTCTCGTGTTACGCATCACGTTTGAGCTTCAGCAAGAACCAATGAGGTTCATTCTCGTGTTACGCAGCACATTTGAGCTTCAGCGAGAGCCAATGAGGTTCATTCTCGTGTTACGCAGCACGTTTCAGCTTCAGCGAGAGCCAATGAGGTTCATTCTCGTGTTACGCAGCACGTTTGAGCTTCAGCGAGAGCCAATGAGGTTCATTCTTGTGTTACGCATCACGTTTGAGCTTCAGCGAGAACCAATGAGGTTCATTCTCGTGTTACGCAGCACGTTTGAACTTCAGCGAGAACCAGTAAGGTTCATTCTCGTGTTACGCAGCACGTTTGAGCTTCAGCAAGAACCAATGAGGTTCATTCTCGTGTTACGCAGCACGCTTGAGCTTCAGCGAGAACCAATGAGGTTCATTCTCGTGTTACGCAGCACGCTTGAGCTTCAGCGAGAACCAGTGAGGTTCATTCTCGTGTTACGCAGCACGTTTGAGCTTCAGCTAGAACCAGTGAGGTTCATTCTCGTGTTACGCAGCACGTTTGAGCTTCAGCTAGAACCAATGAGGTTCATTCTCATGTTACGCAGCACGTTTGAGCTTCAGCAAGTACCAATGAGGTTCATTCATGTGTTACGCATCACGTTTGAGCTTCAGCGAGAATCAATGAGGTTCATTCATGTGTTACGCAGCACGTTTGAGCTTCAGCGAGAACCAATGTGGTTCATTCATGTGTTACGAAGCACGTTTGAGCTTCTCAAGAACCAATGAGGTTCATTCATGTGTTACGCAGCACGTTTGAGCTTCTCAAGAACCAGTGAGGTTCATTCATGTGTTACCCAGCACGTTTGAGCTTCAGCAAGAGCCAATGAGGTTCATTCTCGTGTTACGCATCACGTTTGAGCTTCAGCAAGAACCAATGAGGTTCATTCTCGTGTTACGCAGCACATTTGAGCTTCAGCGAGAGCCAATGAGGTTCATTCTCGTGTTACGCAGCACGTTTCAGCTTCAGCGAGAGCCAATGAGGTTCATTCTCGTGTTACGCAGCACGTTTGAGCTTCAGCGAGAGCCAATGAGGTTCATTCTCGTGTTACGCATCACGTTTGAGCTTCAGCGAGAACCAATGAGGTTCATTCTCGTGTTACGCAGCACGTTTGAACTTCAGCGAGAACCAGTAAGGTTCATTCTCGTGTTACGCAGCACGTTTGAGCTTCAGCAAGAACCAATGAGGTTCATTCTCGTGTTACGCAGCACGCTTGAGCTTCAGCGAGAACCAATGAGGTTCATTCTCGTGTTACGCAGCACGCTTGAGCTTCAGCGAGAACCAGTGAGGTTCATTCTCGTGTTACGCAGCACGTTTGAGCTTCAGCTAGAACCAGTGAGGTTCATTCTCGTGTTACGCAGCACGTTTGAGCTTCAGCTAGAACCAATGAGGTTCATTCTCATGTTACGCAGCACGTTTGAGCTTCAGCAAGAACCAATGAGGTTCATTCATGTGTTACGCATCACGTTTGAGCTTCAGCGAGAATCAATGAGGTTCATTCATGTGTTACGCAGCACGTTTGAGCTTCAGCGAGAACCAGTAAGGTTCATTCTCGTGTTACGCAGCACGTTTGAGCTTCAGCAAGAACCAATGAGGTTCATTCTCGTGTTACGCAGCACGCTTGAGCTTCAGCAAGAACCAATGAGGTTCATTCTCGTGTTACGCAGCACGCTTGAGCTTCAGCGAGAACCAGTGAGGTTCATTCTCGTGTTACGCAGCACGTTTGAGCTTCAGCTAGAACCAGTGAGGTTCATTCTCGTGTTACGCAGCACGTTTGAGCTTCAGCGAGAACCAATGAGGTTCATTCTCATGTTACGCAGCACGTTTGAGCTTCAGCAAGAACCAATGAGGTTCATTCATGTGTTACGCATCACTTTTGAGCTTCAGCGAGAACCAATGAGGTTCATTAATGTGTTACGCAGCACGTTTGAGCTTCAGCGAGAACCAATGAGGTTCATTCATGTGTTACGAAGCACGTTTGAGCTTCTCAAGAACCAATGAGGTTCATTCATGTGTTACGCAGCACGTTTGGGCTTCTCAAGAACCAATGAGGTTCATTCATGTATTACGCATCACGTTTGAGCTTCAGCGAGAACCAATTAGGTTCATTCATGTGTTACGCAGCACGTTTGAGCTTCAGCAGGAACCAATGAGGTTCATTCATGTGTTACGCAGCACGTTTGAGCTTCAGCAGGAACCAATGAGGTTCATTCTCGTGTTACGCATCACGTTTGAGCTTCAGCGAGAACCAATGAGGTTCATTCTCATGTTACGCAGCACGTTTAAGCTTCAGCAAGAACCAATGAGGTTCATTCTCGTGTTACGCACCACGTTTGAGCTTCAGCGAGAACCAGTAAGGTTCATTCTAGTGTTACGCAGCTTCAGCGTGAACCAATGAGGTTCATTCATGTGTTACGCAGCACGTTTGAACTTCAGTGAGAACCAGTAAGGTTCATTCTAGTGTTACGCAACTTCAGCGAGAACCAATGAGGTTCATTCATGTGTTACGCAGCTTCAGCGAGAACCAATGAGGTTCATTCTCGTGTTATGCACCACGTTTGAGCTTCAGCGAGAGCCAATGAGGTTCATTCTCGTGTTACGCATCACGTTTGAGCTTCAGCGAGAGCCAATGAGGTTCATTCATGTGTTACGCAGCACGTTTGAACTTCAGCAAGAGCCAATGAGGTTCATTCTCGTGTTACGCATCACGTTTGAGCTTCAGCAAGAGCCAATGAGGTTCATTCTCGTGTTACGCATCACGTTTGAGCTTCAGCGAGAACCAATGAGATTCATTCTCGTGTTACGCATCACGTTTGAGCTTCAGCAAGAGCCAATGAGGTTCATTCTCGTGTTACGCATCACGTTTGAGCTTCAGCAAGAGCCAATGAGGTTCATTCTCGTGTTACGCAGCTTCAGCGAGAACCAATGAAGTTCATTCTCGTATTACGCATCACGTTTGAGCTTCGGCAAGAACCAATGAGGTTCATTCTCGTGTTACGCAGCACGTTTGAGCTTCAGCGAGAGCCAATGAGGTTCATTCTCGTGTTACGCAGCACGTTTGCGCTTCAGCGAGAGCCAATGAGGTTCATTCATGTGTTACGCATCACGTTTGAGCTTCAGCAAGAACCAATGAGGTTCATTCTCGTGTTACGCAGCTTCAGCGAGAACCAATGAGGTTCATTCTCGTGTTACGCAGCTTCAGCGAGAACCAATGAGGTTCATTCTCGTGTTACGCAGCACGTTTGAGCTTCAGCTAGAACCAGTGAGGTTCATTCTCGTGTTACGCAGCACGTTTGAGCTTCAGCAAGAACCAATGAGGTTCATTCTCATGTTACGCAGCACGTTTGAGCTTCAGCAAGAACCAATGAGGTTCATTCATGTGTTACGCATCACGTTTGAGCTTCAGCGAGAACCAATGAGGTTCATTCATGTGTTACGCAGCACGTTTGAGCTTCAGCAAGAACCAATGAGGTTCATTCATGTGTTACGCATCACGTTTGAGCTTCAGCGAGAACCAATGAGGTTCATTCATGTGTTACGAAGCACGTTTGAGCTTCAGCGAGAGCCAATGAGGTTCATTCTCGTGTTACGCATCACGTTTGAGCTTCAGCAAGAACCAATGAGGTTCATTCTCGTGTTACGCATCACGTTTGTGCTTCAGCAAGAGCCAATGAGGTTCATTCTCGTGTTACGCATCACGTTTGAGCTTCAGCGAGAGCCAATGAGGTTCATTCATGTGTTACGCAGCACGTTTGAGCTTCAGCAATAGCCAACGAGGTTCATTCTCGTGTTACGCATCACGTTTGAGCTTCAGCAAGAACCAATGAGGTTCATTCTCGTGTTGCGCATCATGTTTGAGCTTCAGCGAGAACCAATGAGATTCATTCTCGTGTTACGCATCACGTTTGAGCTTCAGCAGGAGCCAATGAGGTTCATTCTCGTGTTACGCATCATGTTTGAGCTTCAGCAAGAGCCAATGAGGTTCATTCTCGTGTTACGCATCACGTTTGAGCTTCAGCAAGAACCAATGAGGTTCATTCTCGTGTTACGCAGCACATTTGAGCTTCAGCGAGAGCCAATGAGGTTCATTCTCGTGTTACGCAGCACGTTTCAGCTTCAGCGAGAGCCAATGAGGTTCATTCTCGTGTTACGCAGCACGTTTGAGCTTCAGCGAGAGCCAATGAGGTTCATTCTCGTGTTACGCATCACGTTTGAGCTTCAGCAAGAACCAATGAGGTTCATTCTCGTGTTACGCAGCACGTTTGAACTTCAGCGAGAACCAGTAAGGTTCATTCTCGTGTTACGCAGCACGTTTGAGCTTCAGCAAGAACCAATGAGGTTCATTCTCGTGTTACGCAGCACGCTTGAGCTTCAGCGAGAACCAATGAGGTTCATTCTCGTGTTACGCAGCACGCTTGAGCTTCAGCGAGAACCAGTGAGGTTCATTCTCGTGTTACGCAGCACGTTTGAGCTTCAGCTAGAACCAGTGAGGTTCATTCTCGTGTTACGCAGCACGTTTGAGCTTCAGCTAGAACCAATGAGGTTCATTCTCATGTTACGCAGCACGTTTGAGCTTCAGCAAGAACCAATGAGGTTCATTCATGTGTTACGCATCACGTTTGAGCTTCAGCGAGAATCAATGAGGTTCATTCATGTGTTACGCAGCACGTTTGAGCTTCAGCGAGAACCAGTAAGGTTCATTCTCGTGTTACGCAGCACGTTTGAGCTTCAGCTAGAACCAGTGAGGTTCATTCTCGTGTTACGCACCACGTTTGAGCTTCAGCGAGAACCAGTAAGGTTCATTCTAGTGTTACGCAGCTTCAGCGTGAACCAATGAGGTTCATTCATGTGTTACGCAGCACGTTTGAACTTCAGTGAGAACCAGTAAGGTTCATTCTAGTGTTACGCAACTTCAGCGAGAACCAATGAGGTTCATTCATGTGTTACGCAGCTTCAGCGAGAACCAATGAGGTTCATTCTCGTGTTATGCACCACGTTTGAGCTTCAGCGAGAGCCAATGAGGTTCATTCTCGTGTTACGCATCACGTTTGAGCTTCAGCGAGAGCCAATGAGGTTCATTCATGTGTTACGCAGCACGTTTGAACTTCAGCAAGAGCCAATGAGGTTCATTCTCGTGTTACGCATCACGTTTGAGCTTCAGCAAGAGCCAATGAGGTTCATTCTCGTGTTACGCATCACGTTTGAGCTTCAGCGAGAACCAATGAGATTCATTCTCGTGTTACGCATCACGTTTGAGCTTCAGCAAGAGCCAATGAGGTTCATTCTCGTGTTACGCATCACGTTTGAGCTTCAGCAAGAGCCAATGAGGTTCATTCTCGTGTTACGCAGCTTCAGCGAGAACCAATGAAGTTCATTCTCGTATTACGCATCACGTTTGAGCTTCGGCAAGAACCAATGAGGTTCATTCTCGTGTTACGCAGCACGTTTGAGCTTCAGCGAGAGCCAATGAGGTTCATTCTCGTGTTACGCAGCACGTTTGAGCTTCAGCGAGAGCCAATGAGGTTCATTCATGTGTTACGCATCACGTTTGAGCTTCAGCAAGAACCAATGAGGTTCATTCTCGTGTTACGCAGCTTCAGCGAGAACCAATGAGGTTCATTCTCGTGTTACGCAGCTTCAGCGAGAACCAATGAGGTTCATTCTCGTGTTACGCAGCACGTTTGAGCTTCAGCTAGAACCAGTGAGGTTCATTCTCGTGTTACGCAGCACGTTTGAGCTTCAGCAAGAACCAATGAGGTTCATTCTCATGTTACGCAGCACGTTTGAGCTTCAGCAAGAACCAATGAGGTTCATTCATGTGTTACGCATCACGTTTGAGCTTCAGCGAGAACCAATGAGGTTCATTCATGTGTTACGCAGCACGTTTGAGCTTCAGCGAGAACCAATGAGGTTCATTCATGTGTTACGCATCACGTTTGAGCTTCAGCAAGAGCCAATGAGGTTCATTCTCGTGTTACGCATCACGTTTGAGCTTCAGCGAGAACCAATGATATTCATTCTCGTGTTACGCATCACGTTTGAGCTTCAGCAAGAGCCAATGAGGTTCATTCTCGTGTTACGCATCACGTTTGAGCTTCAGCAAGAGCCAATGAGGTTCATTCTCGGGTTACGCAGCTTCAGCGAGAACCAATGAGGTTCATTCTCGTATTACGCATCACGTTTGAGCTTCAGCAAGAACCAATGAGGTTCATTCTCGTGTTACGCAGCACGTTTGAGCTTCAGCGAGAGCCAATGAGGTTCATTCTCGTGTTACGCAGCACGTTTGAGCTTCAACGAGAGCCAATGAGGTTCATTCATGTGTTACGCATCACGTTTGAGCTTCAGCGAGAACCAATGAGGTTCATTCTCGTGTTACGCAGCTTCAGCGAGAACCAATGAGGTTCATTCTCGTGTTACGCAGCTTCAGCGAGAACCAATGAGGTTCATTCTCGTGTTACGCAGCACGTTTGAGCTTCAGCTAGAACCAGTGAGGTTCATGCTCGTGTTACGCAGCACGTTTGAGCTTCAGCAAGAACCAGTGAGGTTCATTCATGTGTTACGCATCACGTTTGAGCTTCAGCGAGAACCAATGAGGTTCATTCTCGTATTACGCATCACGTTTGAGCTTCAGCAAGAACCAATGAGGTTCATTCTCGTGTTACGCAGCACGTTTGAGCTTCAGCGAGAGCCAATGAGGTTCATTCTCGTGTTACGCAGCGCGTTTGAGCTTCAGCGAGAGCCAATGAGGTTCATTCATGTGTTACGCATCACGTTTGAGCTTCAGCAAGAACCAATGAGGTTCATTCTCGTGTTACGCAGCTCATTCATGTGTTACGCATCACGTTTGAGCTTCAGCGAGAATCAATGAGGTTCATTCATGTGTTACGCAGCACGTTTGAGCTTCAGCGAGAACCAGTAAGGTTCATTCTCGTGTTACGCAGCACGTTTGAGCTTCAGCTAGAACCAGTGAGGTTCATTCTCGTGTTACGCACCACGTTTGAGCTTCAGCGAGAACCAGTAAGGTTCATTCTAGTGTTACGCAGCTTCAGCGTGAACCAATGAGGTTCATTCATGTGTTACGCAGCACGTTTGAACTTCAGTGAGAACCAGTAAGGTTCATTCTAGTGTTACGCAACTTCAGCGAGAACCAATGAGGTTCATTCATGTGTTACGCAGCTTCAGCGAGAACCAATGAGGTTCATTCTCGTGTTATGCACCACGTTTGAGCTTCAGCGAGAGCCAATGAGGTTCATTCTCGTGTTACGCATCACGTTTGAGCTTCAGCGAGAGCCAATGAGGTTCATTCATGTGTTACGCAGCACGTTTGAACTTCAGCAAGAGCCAATGAGGTTCATTCTCGTGTTACGCATCACGTTTGAGCTTCAGCAAGAGCCAATGAGGTTCATTCTCGTGTTACGCATCACGTTTGAGCTTCAGCGAGAACCAATGAGATTCATTCTCGTGTTACGCATCACGTTTGAGCTTCAGCAAGAGCCAATGAGGTTCATTCTCGTGTTACGCATCACGTTTGAGCTTCAGCAAGAGCCAATGAGGTTCATTCTCGTGTTACGCAGCTTCAGCGAGAACCAATGAAGTTCATTCTCGTATTACGCATCACGTTTGAGCTTCGGCAAGAACCAATGAGGTTCATTCTCGTGTTACGCAGCACGTTTGAGCTTCAGCGAGAGCCAATGAGGTTCATTCTCGTGTTACGCAGCACGTTTGAGCTTCAGCGAGAGCCAATGAGGTTCATTCATGTGTTACGCATCACGTTTGAGCTTCAGCAAGAACCAATGAGGTTCATTCTCGTGTTACGCAGCTTCAGCGAGAACCAATGAGGTTCATTCTCGTGTTACGCAGCTTCAGCGAGAACCAATGAGGTTCATTCTCGTGTTACGCAGCACGTTTGAGCTTCAGCTAGAACCAGTGAGGTTCATTCTCGTGTTACGCAGCACGTTTGAGCTTCAGCAAGAACCAATGAGGTTCATTCTCATGTTACGCAGCACGTTTGAGCTTCAGCAAGAACCAATGAGGTTCATTCATGTGTTACGCATCACGTTTGAGCTTCAGCGAGAACCAATGAGGTTCATTCATGTGTTACGCAGCACGTTTGAGCTTCAGCGAGAACCAATGAGGTTCATTCATGTGTTACGCATCACGTTTGAGCTTCAGCAAGAGCCAATGAGGTTCATTCTCGTGTTACGCATCACGTTTGAGCTTCAGCGAGAACCAATGATATTCATTCTCGTGTTACGCATCACGTTTGAGCTTCAGCAAGAGCCAATGAGGTTCATTCTCGTGTTACGCATCACGTTTGAGCTTCAGCAAGAGCCAATGAGGTTCATTCTCGGGTTACGCAGCTTCAGCGAGAACCAATGAGGTTCATTCTCGTATTACGCATCACGTTTGAGCTTCAGCAAGAACCAATGAGGTTCATTCTCGTGTTACGCAGCACGTTTGAGCTTCAGCGAGAGCCAATGAGGTTCATTCTCGTGTTACGCAGCACGTTTGAGCTTCAACGAGAGCCAATGAGGTTCATTCATGTGTTACGCATCACGTTTGAGCTTCAGCGAGAACCAATGAGGTTCATTCTCGTGTTACGCAGCTTCAGCGAGAACCAATGAGGTTCATTCTCGTGTTACGCAGCTTCAGCGAGAACCAATGAGGTTCATTCTCGTGTTACGCAGCACGTTTGAGCTTCAGCTAGAACCAGTGAGGTTCATGCTCGTGTTACGCAGCACGTTTGAGCTTCAGCAAGAACCAGTGAGGTTCATTCATGTGTTACGCATCACGTTTGAGCTTCAGCGAGAACCAATGAGGTTCATTCTCGTATTACGCATCACGTTTGAGCTTCAGCAAGAACCAATGAGGTTCATTCTCGTGTTACGCAGCACGTTTGAGCTTCAGCGAGAGCCAATGAGGTTCATTCTCGTGTTACGCAGCGCGTTTGAGCTTCAGCGAGAGCCAATGAGGTTCATTCATGTGTTACGCATCACGTTTGAGCTTCAGCAAGAACCAATGAGGTTCATTCTCGTGTTACGCAGCTCATTCATGTGTTACGCATCACGTTTGAGCTTCAGCGAGAATCAATGAGGTTCATTCATGTGTTACGCAGCACGTTTGAGCTTCAGCGAGAACCAGTAAGGTTCATTCTCGTGTTACGCAGCACGTTTGAGCTTCAGCTAGAACCAGTGAGGTTCATTCTCGTGTTACGCACCACGTTTGAGCTTCAGCGAGAACCAGTAAGGTTCATTCTAGTGTTACGCAGCTTCAGCGTGAACCAATGAGGTTCATTCATGTGTTACGCAGCACGTTTGAACTTCAGTGAGAACCAGTAAGGTTCATTCTAGTGTTACGCAACTTCAGCGAGAACCAATGAGGTTCATTCATGTGTTACGCAGCTTCAGCGAGAACCAATGAGGTTCATTCTCGTGTTATGCACCACGTTTGAGCTTCAGCGAGAGCCAATGAGGTTCATTCTCGTGTTACGCATCACGTTTGAGCTTCAGCGAGAGCCAATGAGGTTCATTCATGTGTTACGCAGCACGTTTGAACTTCAGCAAGAGCCAATGAGGTTCATTCTCGTGTTACGCATCACGTTTGAGCTTCAGCAAGAGCCAATGAGGTTCATTCTCGTGTTACGCATCACGTTTGAGCTTCAGCGAGAACCAATGAGATTCATTCTCGTGTTACGCATCACGTTTGAGCTTCAGCAAGAGCCAATGAGGTTCATTCTCGTGTTACGCATCACGTTTGAGCTTCAGCAAGAGCCAATGAGGTTCATTCTCGTGTTACGCAGCTTCAGCGAGAACCAATGAAGTTCATTCTCGTATTACGCATCACGTTTGAGCTTCGGCAAGAACCAATGAGGTTCATTCTCGTGTTACGCAGCACGTTTGAGCTTCAGCGAGAGCCAATGAGGTTCATTCTCGTGTTACGCAGCACGTTTGAGCTTCAGCGAGAGCCAATGAGGTTCATTCATGTGTTACGCATCACGTTTGAGCTTCAGCAAGAACCAATGAGGTTCATTCTCGTGTTACGCAGCTTCAGCGAGAACCAATGAGGTTCATTCTCGTGTTACGCAGCTTCAGCGAGAACCAATGAGGTTCATTCTCGTGTTACGCAGCACGTTTGAGCTTCAGCTAGAACCAGTGAGGTTCATTCTCGTGTTACGCAGCACGTTTGAGCTTCAGCAAGAACCAATGAGGTTCATTCTCATGTTACGCAGCACGTTTGAGCTTCAGCAAGAACCAATGAGGTTCATTCATGTGTTACGCATCACGTTTGAGCTTCAGCGAGAACCAATGAGGTTCATTCATGTGTTACGCAGCACGTTTGAGCTTCAGCGAGAACCAATGAGGTTCATTCATGTGTTACGCATCACGTTTGAGCTTCAGCAAGAGCCAATGAGGTTCATTCTCGTGTTACGCATCACGTTTGAGCTTCAGCGAGAACCAATGATATTCATTCTCGTGTTACGCATCACGTTTGAGCTTCAGCAAGAGCCAATGAGGTTCATTCTCGTGTTACGCATCACGTTTGAGCTTCAGCAAGAGCCAATGAGGTTCATTCTCGGGTTACGCAGCTTCAGCGAGAACCAATGAGGTTCATTCTCGTATTACGCATCACGTTTGAGCTTCAGCAAGAACCAATGAGGTTCATTCTCGTGTTACGCAGCACGTTTGAGCTTCAGCGAGAGCCAATGAGGTTCATTCTCGTGTTACGCAGCACGTTTGAGCTTCAACGAGAGCCAATGAGGTTCATTCATGTGTTACGCATCACGTTTGAGCTTCAGCGAGAACCAATGAGGTTCATTCTCGTGTTACGCAGCTTCAGCGAGAACCAATGAGGTTCATTCTCGTGTTACGCAGCTTCAGCGAGAACCAATGAGGTTCATTCTCGTGTTACGCAGCACGTTTGAGCTTCAGCTAGAACCAGTGAGGTTCATGCTCGTGTTACGCAGCACGTTTGAGCTTCAGCAAGAACCAGTGAGGTTCATTCATGTGTTACGCATCACGTTTGAGCTTCAGCGAGAACCAATGAGGTTCATTCTCGTATTACGCATCACGTTTGAGCTTCAGCAAGAACCAATGAGGTTCATTCTCGTGTTACGCAGCACGTTTGAGCTTCAGCGAGAGCCAATGAGGTTCATTCTCGTGTTACGCAGCGCGTTTGAGCTTCAGCGAGAGCCAATGAGGTTCATTCATGTGTTACGCATCACGTTTGAGCTTCAGCAAGAACCAATGAGGTTCATTCTCGTGTTACGCAGCTTCAGCGAGAACCAATGAGGTTCATTCTCGTGTTACGCAGCTTCAGCGAGAACCAATGAGGTTCATTCTCGTGTTACGCAGCACGTTTGAACTTCAGCGAGAACCAGTAAGGTTCATTCTCGTGTTACGCAGCACGTTTGAGCTTCAGCAAGAACCAATGAGGTTCATTCTCGTGTTACGCAGCACGCTTGAGCTTCAGCGAGAACCAATGAGGTTCATTCTCGTGTTACGCAGCACGCTTGAGCTTCAGCGAGAACCAGTGAGGTTCATTCTCGTGTTACGCAGCACGTTTGAGCTTCAGCTAGAACCAGTGAGGTTCATTCTCGTGTTACGCAGCACGTTTGAGCTTCAGCTAGAACCAATGAGGTTCATTCTCATGTTACGCAGCACGTTTGAGCTTCAGCAAGAACCAATGAGGTTCATTCATGTGTTACGCATCACGTTTGAGCTTCAGCGAGAATCAATGAGGTTCATTCATGTGTTACGCAGCACGTTTGAGCTTCAGCGAGAACCAGTAAGGTTCATTCTCGTGTTACGCAGCACGTTTGAGCTTCAGCAAGAACCAATGAGGTTCATTCTCGTGTTACGCAGCACGCTTGAGCTTCAGCAAGAACCAATGAGGTTCATTCTCGTGTTACGCAGCACGCTTGAGCTTCAGCGAGAACCAGTGAGGTTCATTCTCGTGTTACGCAGCACGTTTGAGCTTCAGCTAGAACCAGTGAGGTTCATTCTCGTGTTACGCACCACGTTTGAGCTTCAGCGAGAACCAGTAAGGTTCATTCTAGTGTTACGCAGCTTCAGCGTGAACCAATGAGGTTCATTCATGTGTTACGCAGCACGTTTGAACTTCAGTGAGAACCAGTAAGGTTCATTCTAGTGTTACGCAACTTCAGCGAGAACCAATGAGGTTCATTCATGTGTTACGCAGCTTCAGCGAGAACCAATGAGGTTCATTCTCGTGTTATGCACCACGTTTGAGCTTCAGCGAGAGCCAATGAGGTTCATTCTCGTGTTACGCATCACGTTTGAGCTTCAGCGAGAGCCAATGAGGTTCATTCATGTGTTACGCAGCACGTTTGAACTTCAGCAAGAGCCAATGAGGTTCATTCTCGTGTTACGCATCACGTTTGAGCTTCAGCAAGAGCCAATGAGGTTCATTCTCGTGTTACGCATCACGTTTGAGCTTCAGCGAGAACCAATGAGATTCATTCTCGTGTTACGCATCACGTTTGAGCTTCAGCAAGAGCCAATGAGGTTCATTCTCGTGTTACGCATCACGTTTGAGCTTCAGCAAGAGCCAATGAGGTTCATTCTCGTGTTACGCAGCTTCAGCGAGAACCAATGAAGTTCATTCTCGTATTACGCATCACGTTTGAGCTTCGGCAAGAACCAATGAGGTTCATTCTCGTGTTACGCAGCACGTTTGAGCTTCAGCGAGAGCCAATGAGGTTCATTCTCGTGTTACGCAGCACGTTTGAGCTTCAGCGAGAGCCAATGAGGTTCATTCATGTGTTACGCATCACGTTTGAGCTTCAGCAAGAACCAATGAGGTTCATTCTCGTGTTACGCAGCTTCAGCGAGAACCAATGAGGTTCATTCTCGTGTTACGCAGCTTCAGCGAGAACCAATGAGGTTCATTCTCGTGTTACGCAGCACGTTTGAGCTTCAGCTAGAACCAGTGAGGTTCATTCTCGTGTTACGCAGCACGTTTGAGCTTCAGCAAGAACCAATGAGGTTCATTCTCATGTTACGCAGCACGTTTGAGCTTCAGCAAGAACCAATGAGGTTCATTCATGTGTTACGCATCACGTTTGAGCTTCAGCGAGAACCAATGAGGTTCATTCATGTGTTACGCAGCACGTTTGAGCTTCAGCGAGAACCAATGAGGTTCATTCATGTGTTACGCATCACGTTTGAGCTTCAGCAAGAGCCAATGAGGTTCATTCTCGTGTTACGCATCACGTTTGAGCTTCAGCGAGAACCAATGATATTCATTCTCGTGTTACGCATCACGTTTGAGCTTCAGCAAGAGCCAATGAGGTTCATTCTCGTGTTACGCATCACGTTTGAGCTTCAGCAAGAGCCAATGAGGTTCATTCTCGGGTTACGCAGCTTCAGCGACAACCAATGAGGTTCATTCTCGTATTACGCATCACGTTTGAGCTTCAGCAAGAACCAATGAGGTTCATTCTCGTGTTACGCAGCACGTTTGAGCTTCAGCGAGAGCCAATGAGGTTCATTCTCGTGTTACGCAGCACGTTTGAGCTTCAACGAGAGCCAATGAGGTTCATTCATGTGTTACGCATCACGTTTGAGCTTCAGCGAGAACCAATGAGGTTCATTCTCGTGTTACGCAGCTTCAGCGAGAACCAATGAGGTTCATTCTCGTGTTACGCAGCTTCAGCGAGAACCAATGAGGTTCATTCTCGTGTTACGCAGCACGTTTGAGCTTCAGCTAGAACCAGTGAGGTTCATGCTCGTGTTACGCAGCACGTTTGAGCTTCAGCAAGAACCAGTGAGGTTCATTCATGTGTTACGCATCACGTTTGAGCTTCAGCGAGAACCAATGAGGTTCATTCTCGTATTACGCATCACGTTTGAGCTTCAGCAAGAACCAATGAGGTTCATTCTCGTGTTACGCAGCACGTTTGAGCTTCAGCGAGAGCCAATGAGGTTCATTCTCGTGTTACGCAGCGCGTTTGAGCTTCAGCGAGAGCCAATGAGGTTCATTCATGTGTTACGCATCACGTTTGAGCTTCAGCAAGAACCAATGAGGTTCATTCTCGTGTTACGCAGCTTCAGCGAGAACCAATGAGGTTCATTCTCGTGTTACGCAGCTTCAGCGAGAACCAATGAGGTTCATTCTCGTGTTACGCAGCACGTTTGAGCTTCAGCTAGAACCAGTGAGGTTCATTCTCGTGTTACGCAGCACGTTTGAGCTTCAGCAAGAACCAATGAGGTTCATTCATGTGTTACGCATCACGTTTGAGCTTCAGCGAGAACCAATGAGGTTCATTCATGTGTTACGCAGCACGTTTGAGCTTCAGCGAGAACCAATGAGGTTCATTCATGTGTTACGAAGCACGTTTGAGCTTCTCAAGAACCAATGAGGTTCATTCATGTGTTACGCAGCACGTTTGAGCTTCTCAAGAACCAATGAGGTTCATTCATGTGTTACGCAGCACGTTTGAGCTTCAGCAAGAACCAATGAGGTTCATTCATGTGTTACGCATCACGTTTGAGATTCAGCGAGAACCAATGAGGTTCATTCATGTGTTACGCAGCACGTTTGAGCTTCAGCGAGAACCAATGTGGTTCATTCATGTGTTACGAAGCACGTTTGAGCTTCTCAAGAACCAATGAGGTTCATTCATGTGTTACGCAGCACGTTTGAGCTTCTCAAGAACCAGTGAAGTTCATTCATGTGTTACCCAGCACGTTTGAGCTTCAGCAAGAACCAATGAGGTTCATTCATGTGTTACGCAGCACGTTTGAGCTTCTCAAGAACCAATGAGGTTCATTCATGTGTTACGCAGCACGTTTGAGCTTCTCAAGAACCAATGAGGTTCATTCTCGTGTTACGCATCACGTTTGAGCTTCTCAAGAACCAATGAGGTTCATTCATGTGTTACGCAGCACGTTTGAACTTCAGCAAGAACCAATGAGGTTCATTCATGTGTTACACAGCACGTTTGAGCTTCTCAAGAACCAATGAGGTTCTTTCATGTGTTACACAGCACGTTTGAGCTTCAGCAAGAACCAATGAGGTTCATTCATGTGTTACGCATCACGTTTGAGCTTCAGCGAGAACCAATGAGGTTCATTCATGTGTTACGCAGCACGTTTGAGCTTCAGCAGGAACCAATGAGGTTCATTCATGTGTTACGCAGCACGTTTGAGCTTCAGCAGGAACCAATGAGGTTCATTCTCGTGTTACGCAGCACGTTTGAGCTTCAGCGAGAACCAATGAGGTTCATTCTCATGTTACGCAGCACGTTTGAGCTTCAGCAAGAACCAATGAGGTTCATTCTCGTGTTACGCACCACGTTTGAGCTTCAGCGAGAGCCAATGAGGTTCATTCTCGTGTTACGCATCACGTTTGAGCTTCAGCGAGAGCCAATGAGGTTCATTCATGTGTTACGCAGCACGTTTGAACTTCAGCAAGAACCAATGAGGTTCATTCTCGTGTTACGCATCACGTTTGAGCTTCAGCAAGAGCCAATGAGGTTCATTCTCGTGTTACGCATCACGTTTGAGCTTCAGTAAGAGCCAATGAGGTTCATTCTCGTGTTACGCATCACGTTTGAGCTTCAGCGAGAACCAATGAGATTCATTCTCGTGTTACGCATCACGTTTGAGCTTCAGCAAGAGCCAATGAGGTTCATTCTCGTGTTACGCATCACGTTTGAGCTTCAGCGAGAACCAATGAGGTTCATTCATGTGTTACGCAGCACGTTTGAGCTTCAGCGAGAGCCAATGAGGTTCATTCTCGTGTTACGCAGCGCGTTTGAGCTTCAGCGAGAGCCAATGAGGTTCATTCATGTGTTACGCATCACGTTTGAGCTTCAGCAAGAACCAATGAGGTTCATTCTCGTGTTACGCAGCTTCAGCGAGAACCAATGAGGTTCATTCTCGTGTTACGCAGCTTCAGCGAGAACCAATGAGGTTCATTCTCGTGTTACGCAGCACGTTTGAGCTTCAGCTAGAACCAGTGAGGTTCATTCTCGTGTTACGCAGCACGTTTGAGCTTCAGCAAGAACCAATGAGGTTCATTCATGTGTTACGCATCACGTTTGAGCTTCAGCGAGAACCAATGAGGTTCATTCATGTGTTACGCAGCACGTTTGAGCTTCAGCGAGAACCAATGAGGTTCATTCATGTGTTACGAAGCACGTTTGAGCTTCTCAAGAACCAATGAGGTTCATTCATGTGTTACGCAGCACGTTTGAGCTTCTCAAGAACCAATGAGGTTCATTCATGTGTTACGCAGCACGTTTGAGCTTCAGCAAGAACCAATGAGGTTCATTCATGTGTTACGCATCACGTTTGAGATTCAGCGAGAACCAATGAGGTTCATTCATGTGTTACGCAGCACGTTTGAGCTTCAGCGAGAACCAATGTGGTTCATTCATGTGTTACGAAGCACGTTTGAGCTTCTCAAGAACCAATGAGGTTCATTCATGTGTTACGCAGCACGTTTGAGCTTCTCAAGAACCAGTGAAGTTCATTCATGTGTTACCCAGCACGTTTGAGCTTCAGCAAGAACCAATGAGGTTCATTCATGTGTTACGCAGCACGTTTGAGCTTCTCAAGAACCAATGAGGTTCATTCATGTGTTACGCAGCACGTTTGAGCTTCTCAAGAACCAATGAGGTTCATTCTCGTGTTACGCATCACGTTTGAGCTTCTCAAGAACCAATGAGGTTCATTCATGTGTTACGCAGCACGTTTGAACTTCAGCAAGAACCAATGAGGTTCATTCATGTGTTACACAGCACGTTTGAGCTTCTCAAGAACCAATGAGGTTCTTTCATGTGTTACACAGCACGTTTGAGCTTCAGCAAGAACCAATGAGGTTCATTCATGTGTTACGCATCACGTTTGAGCTTCAGCGAGAACCAATGAGGTTCATTCATGTGTTACGCAGCACGTTTGAGCTTCAGCAGGAACCAATGAGGTTCATTCATGTGTTACGCAGCACGTTTGAGCTTCAGCAGGAACCAATGAGGTTCATTCTCGTGTTACGCAGCACGTTTGAGCTTCAGCGAGAACCAATGAGGTTCATTCTCATGTTACGCAGCACGTTTGAGCTTCAGCAAGAACCAATGAGGTTCATTCTCGTGTTACGCACCACGTTTGAGCTTCAGCGAGAGCCAATGAGGTTCATTCTCGTGTTACGCATCACGTTTGAGCTTCAGCGAGAGCCAATGAGGTTCATTCATGTGTTACGCAGCACGTTTGAACTTCAGCAAGAACCAATGAGGTTCATTCTCGTGTTACGCATCACGTTTGAGCTTCAGCAAGAGCCAATGAGGTTCATTCTCGTGTTACGCATCACGTTTGAGCTTCAGTAAGAGCCAATGAGGTTCATTCTCGTGTTACGCATCACGTTTGAGCTTCAGCGAGAACCAATGAGATTCATTCTCGTGTTACGCATCACGTTTGAGCTTCAGCAAGAGCCAATGAGGTTCATTCTCGTGTTACGCATCACGTTTGAGCTTCAGCAAGAGCCAATGAGGTTCATTCTCGTGTTACGCAGCTTTAGCGAGAACCAATGAGGTTCATTCTCGTGTTACGCAGCTTCAGCGAGAACCAATGAGGTTCATTCTCGTGTTACGCAGCACGTTTGAGCTTCAGCTAGAACCAGTGAGGTTCATTCTCGTGTTACGCAGCACGTTTGAGCTTCAGCGAGAACCAATGAGGTTCATTCTCATGTTACGCAGCACGTTTGAGCTTCAGCAAGAACCAATGAGGTTCATTCATGTGTTACGCATCACGTTTGAGCTTCAGCGAGAACCAATGAGGTTCATTCATGTGTTACGCAGCACGTTTGAGCTTCAGCGAGAACCAATGAGGTTCATTCATGTGTTACGAAGCACGTTTGAGCTTCTCAAGAACCAATGAGGTTCATTCATGTGTTACGCAGCACGTTTGAGCTTCTCAAGAACCAATGAGGTTCATTCATGTATTACGCAGCACGTTTGAGCTTCAGCAAGAACCAATGAGGTTCATTCATGTGTTACGCATCACGTTTGAGATTCAGCGAGAACCAATGAGGTTCATTCATGTGTTACGCAGCACGTTTGAGCTTCAGCGAGAACCAATGTGGTTCATTCATGTGTTACGAAGCACGTTTGAGCTTCTCAAGAACCAATGAGGTTCATTCATGTGTTACGCAGCACGTTTGAGCTTCTCAAGAACCAGTGAGGTTCATTCATGTGTTACCCAGCACGTCTGAGCTTCAGCAAGAACCAATGAGGTTCATTCATGTGTTACGCAGCACGTTTGAGCTTCTCAAGAACCAATGAGGTTCATTCATGTGTTACGCAGCACGTTTGAGCTTCGGCAAGAACCAATGAGGTTCATTCTCGTGTTACGCAGCACGTTTGAGCTTCAGCGAGAGCCAATGAGGTTCATTCTCGTGTTACGCAGCACGTTTGAGCTTCAGCGAGAGCCAATGAGGTTCATTCATGTGTTACGCATCACGTTTGAGCTTCAGCAAGAACCAATGAGGTTCATTCTCGTGTTACGCAGCTTCAGCGAGAACCAATGAGGTTCATTCTCGTGTTACGCAGCTTCAGCGAGAACCAATGAGGTTCATTCTCGTGTTACGCAGCACGTTTGAGCTTCAGCTAGAACCAGTGAGGTTCATTCTCGTGTTACGCAGCACGTTTGAGCTTCAGCAAGAACCAATGAGGTTCATTCTCATGTTACGCAGCACGTTTGAGCTTCAGCAAGAACCAATGAGGTTCATTCATGTGTTACGCATCACGTTTGAGCTTCAGCGAGAACCAATGAGGTTCATTCATGTGTTACGCAGCACGTTTGAGCTTCAGCGAGAACCAATGAGGTTCATTCATGTGTTACGCATCACGTTTGAGCTTCAGCAAGAGCCAATGAGGTTCATTCTCGTGTTACGCATCACGTTTGAGCTTCAGCGAGAACCAATGAGATTCATTCTCGTGTTACGCATCACGTTTGAGCTTCAGCAAGAGCCAATGAGGTTCATTCTCGTGTTACGCATCACGTTTGAGCTTCAGCAAGAGCCAATGAGGTTCATTCTCGTGTTACGCAGCTTCAGCGAGAACCAATGAGGTTCATTCTCGTATTACGCATCACGTTTGAGCTTCAGCAAGAACCAATGAGGTTCATTCTCGTGTTACGCAGCACGTTTGAGCTTCAGCGAGAGCCAATGAGGTTCATTCTCGTGTTACGCAGCACGTTTGAGCTTCAACGAGAGCCAATGAGGTTCATTCATGTGTTACGCATCACGTTTGAGCTTCAGCGAGAACCAATGAGGTTCATTCTCGTGTTACGCAGCTTCAGCGAGAACCAATGAGGTTCATTCTCGTGTTACGCAGCTTCAGCGAGAACCAATGAGGTTCATTCTCGTGTTACGCAGCACGTTTGAGCTTCAGCTAGAACCAGTGAGGTTCATTCTCGTGTTACGCAGCACGTTTGAGCTTCAGCAAGAACCAATGAGGTTCATTCATGTGTTACGCATCACGTTTGAGCTTCAGCGAGAACCAATGAGGTTCATTCTCGTATTACGCATCACGTTTGAGCTTCAGCAAGAACCAATGAGGTTCATTCTCGTGTTACGCAGCACGTTTGAGCTTCAGCGAGAGCCAATGAGGTTCATTCTCGTGTTACGCAGCGCGTTTGAGCTTCAGCGAGAGCCAATGAGGTTCATTCATGTGTTACGCATCACGTTTGAGCTTCAGCAAGAACCAATGAGGTTCATTCTCGTGTTACGCAGCTTCAGCGAGAACCAATGAGGTTCATTCTCGTGTTACGCAGCTTCAGCGAGAACCAATGAGGTTCATTCTCGTGTTACGCAGCACGTTTGAGCTTCAGCTAGAACCAGTGAGGTTCATTCTCGTGTTACGCAGCACGTTTGAGCTTCAGCAAGAACCAATGAGGTTCATTCATGTGTTACGCATCACGTTTGAGCTTCAGCGAGAACCAATGAGGTTCATTCATGTGTTACGCAGCACGTTTGAGCTTCAGCGAGAACCAATGAGGTTCATTCATGTGTTACGAAGCACGTTTGAGCTTCTCAAGAACCAATGAGGTTCATTCATGTGTTACGCAGCACGTTTGAGCTTCTCAAGAACCAATGAGTTTCATTCATGTGTTACGCAGCACGTTTGAGCTTCAGCAAGAACCAATGAGGTTCATTCATGTGTTACGCATCACGTTTGAGATTCAGCGAGAACCAATGAGGTTCATTCATGTGTTACGAAGCACGTTTGAGCTTCTCAAGAACCAATGAGGTTCATTCATGTGTTACGCAGCACGTTTGAGCTTCTCAAGAACCAATGAGGTTCATTCATGTATTACGCAGCACGTTTGAGCTTCAGCAAGAACCAATTAGGTTCATTCATGTGTTACGCATCACGTTTGAGATTCAGCGAGAACCAATGAGGTTCATTCATGTGTTACGCAGCACGTTTGAGCTTCAGCGAGAACCAATGTGGTTCATTCATGTGTTACGAAGCACGTTTGAGCTTCTCAAGAACCAATGAGGTTCATTCATGTGTTACGCAGCACGTTTGAGCTTCTCAAGAACCAGTGAGGTTCATTCATGTGTTACCCAGCACGTTTGAGCTTCAGCAAGAACCAATGAGGTTCATTCATGTGTTACGCAGCACGTTTGAGCTTCTCAAGAACCAATGAGGTTCATTCATGTGTTACGCAGCACGTTTGAGCTTCTCAAGAACCAATGAGGTTAATTCTCGTGTTACGCAGCACGTTTGAGCTTCTCAAGAACCAATGAGGTTCATTCATGTGTTATGCAGCACGTTTGAACTTCAGCAAGAACCAATGAGGTTCATTCATGTGTTACACAGCACGTTTGAGCTTCTCAAGAACCAATGAGGTTCTTTCATGTGTTACACAGCACGTTTGAGCTTCAGCAAGAACCAATGAGGTTCATTCATGTGTTACGCAGCACGTTTGAGCTTTAGCGAGAACCAATGAGGTTCATTCATGTGTTACACAGCACGTTTGAGCTTCTCAAGAACCAATGAGGTTCATTCATGTGTTACGCATCACGTTTGAGCTTCAGCAAGAGCCAATGAGGTTCATTCTCGTGTTACGCATCACGTTTGAGCTTCAGCGAGAACCAATGAGATTCATTCTCGTGTTACGCATCACGTTTGAGCTTCAGCAAGAGCCAATGAGGTTCATTCTCGTGTTACGCATCACGTTTGAGCTTCAGCAAGAGCCAATGAGGTTCATTCTCGTGTTACGCAGCTTCAGCGAGAACCAATGAGGTTCATTCTCGTATTACGCATCACGTTTGAGCTTCAGCAAGAACCAATGAGGTTCATTCTCGTGTTACGCAGCACGTTTGAGCTTCAGCGAGAGCCAATGAGGTTCATTCTCGTGTTACGCAGCACGTTTGAGCTTCAACGAGAGCCAATGAGGTTCATTCATGTGTTACGCATCACGTTTGAGCTTCAGCGAGAACCAATGAGGTTCATTCTCGTGTTACGCAGCTTCAGCGAGAACCAATGAGGTTCATTCTCGTGTTACGCAGCTTCAGCGAGAACCAATGAGGTTCATTCTCGTGTTACGCAGCACGTTTGAGCTTCAGCTAGAACCAGTGAGGTTCATTCTCGTGTTACGCAGCACGTTTGAGCTTCAGCAAGAACCAATGAGGTTCATTCATGTGTTACGCATCACGTTTGAGCTTCAGCGAGAACCAATGAGGTTCATTCTCGTATTACGCATCACGTTTGAGCTTCAGCAAGAACCAATGAGGTTCATTCTCGTGTTACGCAGCACGTTTGAGCTTCAGCGAGAGCCAATGAGGTTCATTCTCGTGTTACGCAGCGCGTTTGAGCTTCAGCGAGAGCCAATGAGGTTCATTCATGTGTTACGCATCACGTTTGAGCTTCAGCAAGAACCAATGAGGTTCATTCTCGTGTTACGCAGCTTCAGCGAGAACCAATGAGGTTCATTCTCGTGTTACGCAGCTTCAGCGAGAACCAATGAGGTTCATTCTCGTGTTACGCAGCACGTTTGAGCTTCAGCTAGAACCAGTGAGGTTCATTCTCGTGTTACGCAGCACGTTTGAGCTTCAGCAAGAACCAATGAGGTTCATTCATGTGTTACGCATCACGTTTGAGCTTCAGCGAGAACCAATGAGGTTCATTCATGTGTTACGCAGCACGTTTGAGCTTCAGCGAGAACCAATGAGGTTCATTCATGTGTTACGAAGCACGTTTGAGCTTCTCAAGAACCAATGAGGTTCATTCATGTGTTACGCAGCACGTTTGAGCTTCTCAAGAACTAATGAGGTTCATTCATGTGTTACGCAGCACGTTTGAGCTTCAGCAAGAACCAATGAGGTTCATTCATGTGTTACGCATCACGTTTGAGATTCAGCGAGAACCAATGAGGTTCATTCATGTGTTACGCAGCACGTTTGAGCTTCAGCGAGAACCAATGTGGTTCATTCATGTGTTACGAAGCACGTTTGAGCTTCTCAAGAACCAATGAGGTTCATTCATGTGTTACGCAGCACGTTTGAGCTTCTCAAGAACCAGTGAAGTTCATTCATGTGTTACCCAGCACGTTTGAGCTTCAGCAAGAACCAATGAGGTTCATTCATGTGTTACGCAGCACGTTTGAGCTTCTCAAGAACCAATGAGGTTCATTCATGTGTTACGCAGCACGTTTGAGCTTCTCAAGAACCAATGAGGTTCATTCTCGTGTTACGCATCACGTTTGAGCTTCTCAAGAACCAATGAGGTTCATTCATGTGTTACGCAGCACGTTTGAACTTCAGCAAGAACCAATGAGGTTCATTCATGTGTTACACAGCACGTTTGAGCTTCTCAAGAACCAATGAGGTTCTTTCATGTGTTACACAGCACGTTTGAGCTTCAGCAAGAACCAATGAGGTTCATTCATGTGTTACGCATCACGTTTGAGCTTCAGCGAGAACCAATGAGGTTCATTCATGTGTTACGCAGCACGTTTGAGCTTCAGCAGGAACCAATGAGGTTCATTCATGTGTTACGCAGCACGTTTGAGCTTCAGCAGGAACCAATGAGGTTCATTCTCGTGTTACGCAGCACGTTTGAGCTTCAGCGAGAACCAATGAGGTTCATTCTCATGTTACGCAGCACGTTTGAGCTTCAGCAAGAACCAATGAGGTTCATTCTCGTGTTACGCACCACGTTTGAGCTTCAGCGAGAGCCAATGAGGTTCATTCTCGTGTTACGCATCACGTTTGAGCTTCAGCGAGAGCCAATGAGGTTCATTCATGTGTTACGCAGCACGTTTGAACTTCAGCAAGAACCAATGAGGTTCATTCTCGTGTTACGCATCACGTTTGAGCTTCAGCAAGAGCCAATGAGGTTCATTCTCGTGTTACGCATCACGTTTGAGCTTCAGTAAGAGCCAATGAGGTTCATTCTCGTGTTACGCATCACGTTTGAGCTTCAGCGAGAACCAATGAGATTCATTCTCGTGTTACGCATCACGTTTGAGCTTCAGCAAGAGCCAATGAGGTTCATTCTCGTGTTACGCATCACATTTGAGCTTCAGCAAGAGCCAATGAGGTTCATTCTCGTGTTACGCAGCTTTAGCGAGAACCAATGAGGTTCATTCTCGTGTTACGCAGCTTCAGCGAGAACCAATGAGGTTCATTCTCGTGTTACGCAGCACGTTTGAGCTTCAGCTAGAACCAGTGAGGTTCATTCTCGTGTTACGCAGCACGTTTGAGCTTCAGCGAGAACCAATGAGGTTCATTCTCATGTTACGCAGCACGTTTGAGCTTCAGCAAGAACCAATGAGGTTCATTCATGTGTTACGCATCACGTTTGAGCTTCAGCGAGAACCAATGAGGTTCATTCATGTGTTACGCAGCACGTTTGAGCTTCAGCGAGAACCAATGAGGTTCATTCATGTGTTACGAAGCACGTTTGAGCTTCTCAAGAACCAATGAGGTTCATTCATGTGTTATGCAGCACGTTTGAACTTCAGCAAGAACCAATGAGGTTCATTCATGTGTTACACAGCACGTTTGAGCTTCTCAAGAACCAATGAGGTTCTTTCATGTGTTACACAGCACGTTTGAGCTTCAGCAAGAACCAATGAGGTTCATTCATGTGTTACGCAGCACGTTTGAGCTTTAGCGAGAACCAATGAGGTTCATTCATGTGTTACACAGCACGTTTGAGCTTCTCAAGAACCAATGAGGTTCATTCATGTGTTACGCATCACGTTTGAGCTTCAGCAAGAGCCAATGAGGTTCATTCTCGTGTTACGCATCACGTTTGAGCTTCAGCGAGAACCAATGAGATTCATTCTCGTGTTACGCATCACGTTTGAGCTTCAGCAAGAGCCAATGAGGTTCATTCTCGTGTTACGCATCACGTTTGAGCTTCAGCAAGAGCCAATGAGGTTCATTCTCGTGTTACGCAGCTTCAGCGAGAACCAATGAGGTTCATTCTCGTATTACGCATCACGTTTGAGCTTCAGCAAGAACCAATGAGGTTCATTCTCGTGTTACGCAGCACGTTTGAGCTTCAGCGAGAGCCAATGAGGTTCATTCTCGTGTTACGCAGCACGTTTGAGCTTCAACGAGAGCCAATGAGGTTCATTCATGTGTTACGCATCACGTTTGAGCTTCAGCGAGAACCAATGAGGTTCATTCTCGTGTTACGCAGCTTCAGCGAGAACCAATGAGGTTCATTCTCGTGTTACGCAGCTTCAGCGAGAACCAATGAGGTTCATTCTCGTGTTACGCAGCACGTTTGAGCTTCAGCTAGAACCAGTGAGGTTCATTCTCGTGTTACGCAGCACGTTTGAGCTTCAGCAAGAACCAATGAGGTTCATTCATGTGTTACGCATCACGTTTGAGCTTCAGCGAGAACCAATGAGGTTCATTCTCGTATTACGCATCACGTTTGAGCTTCAGCAAGAACCAATGAGGTTCATTCTCGTGTTACGCAGCACGTTTGAGCTTCAGCGAGAGCCAATGAGGTTCATTCTCGTGTTACGCAGCGCGTTTGAGCTTCAGCGAGAGCCAATGAGGTTCATTCATGTGTTACGCATCACGTTTGAGCTTCAGCAAGAACCAATGAGGTTCATTCTCGTGTTACGCAGCTTCAGCGAGAACCAATGAGGTTCATTCTCGTGTTACGCAGCTTCAGCGAGAACCAATGAGGTTCATTCTCGTGTTACGCAGCACGTTTGAGCTTCAGCTAGAACCAGTGAGGTTCATTCTCGTGTTACGCAGCACGTTTGAGCTTCAGCAAGAACCAATGAGGTTCATTCATGTGTTACGCATCACGTTTGAGCTTCAGCGAGAACCAATGAGGTTCATTCATGTGTTACGCAGCACGTTTGAGCTTCAGCGAGAACCAATGAGGTTCATTCATGTGTTACGAAGCACGTTTGAGCTTCTCAAGAACCAATGAGGTTCATTCATGTGTTACGCAGCACGTTTGAGCTTCTCAAGAACTAATGAGGTTCATTCATGTGTTACGCAGCACGTTTGAGCTTCAGCAAGAACCAATGAGGTTCATTCATGTGTTACGCATCACGTTTGAGATTCAGCGAGAACCAATGAGGTTCATTCATGTGTTACGCAGCACGTTTGAGCTTCAGCGAGAACCAATGTGGTTCATTCATGTGTTACGAAGCACGTTTGAGCTTCTCAAGAACCAATGAGGTTCATTCATGTGTTACGCAGCACGTTTGAGCTTCTCAAGAACCAGTGAAGTTCATTCATGTGTTACCCAGCACGTTTGAGCTTCAGCAAGAACCAATGAGGTTCATTCATGTGTTACGCAGCACGTTTGAGCTTCTCAAGAACCAATGAGGTTCATTCATGTGTTACGCAGCACGTTTGAGCTTCTCAAGAACCAATGAGGTTCATTCTCGTGTTACGCATCACGTTTGAGCTTCTCAAGAACCAATGAGGTTCATTCATGTGTTACGCAGCACGTTTGAACTTCAGCAAGAACCAATGAGGTTCATTCATGTGTTACACAGCACGTTTGAGCTTCTCAAGAACCAATGAGGTTCTTTCATGTGTTACACAGCACGTTTGAGCTTCAGCAAGAACCAATGAGGTTCATTCATGTGTTACGCATCACGTTTGAGCTTCAGCGAGAACCAATGAGGTTCATTCATGTGTTACGCAGCACGTTTGAGCTTCAGCAGGAACCAATGAGGTTCATTCATGTGTTACGCAGCACGTTTGAGCTTCAGCAGGAACCAATGAGGTTCATTCTCGTGTTACGCAGCACGTTTGAGCTTCAGCGAGAACCAATGAGGTTCATTCTCATGTTACGCAGCACGTTTGAGCTTCAGCAAGAACCAATGAGGTTCATTCTCGTGTTACGCACCACGTTTGAGCTTCAGCGAGAGCCAATGAGGTTCATTCTCGTGTTACGCATCACGTTTGAGCTTCAGCGAGAGCCAATGAGGTTCATTCATGTGTTACGCAGCACGTTTGAACTTCAGCAAGAACCAATGAGGTTCATTCTCGTGTTACGCATCACGTTTGAGCTTCAGCAAGAGCCAATGAGGTTCATTCTCGTGTTACGCATCACGTTTGAGCTTCAGTAAGAGCCAATGAGGTTCATTCTCGTGTTACGCATCACGTTTGAGCTTCAGCGAGAACCAATGAGATTCATTCTCGTGTTACGCATCACGTTTGAGCTTCAGCAAGAGCCAATGAGGTTCATTCTCGTGTTACGCATCACATTTGAGCTTCAGCAAGAGCCAATGAGGTTCATTCTCGTGTTACGCAGCTTTAGCGAGAACCAATGAGGTTCATTCTCGTGTTACGCAGCTTCAGCGAGAACCAATGAGGTTCATTCTCGTGTTACGCAGCACGTTTGAGCTTCAGCTAGAACCAGTGAGGTTCATTCTCGTGTTACGCAGCACGTTTGAGCTTCAGCGAGAACCAATGAGGTTCATTCTCATGTTACGCAGCACGTTTGAGCTTCAGCAAGAACCAATGAGGTTCATTCATGTGTTACGCATCACGTTTGAGCTTCAGCGAGAACCAATGAGGTTCATTCATGTGTTACGCAGCACGTTTGAGCTTCAGCGAGAACCAATGAGGTTCATTCATGTGTTACGAAGCACGTTTGAGCTTCTCAAGAACCAATGAGGTTCATTCATGTGTTACGCAGCACGTTTGAGCTTCTCAAGAACCAATGAGGTTCATTCATGTATTACGCAGCACGTTTGAGCTTCAGCAAGAACCAATGAGGTTCATTCATGTGTTACGCATCACGTTTGAGATTCAGCGAGAACCAATGAGGTTCATTCATGTGTTACGCAGCACGTTTGAGCTTCAGCGAGAACCAATGTGGTTCATTCATGTGTTACGAAGCACGTTTGAGCTTCTCAAGAACCAATGAGGTTCATTCATGTGTTACGCAGCACGTTTGAGCTTCTCAAGAACCAGTGAGGTTCATTCATGTGTTACCCAGCACGTTTGAGCTTCAGCAAGAACCAATGAGGTTCATTCATGTGTTACGCAGCACGTTTGAGCTTCTCAAGAACCAATGAGGTTCATTCATGTGTTACGCAGCACGTTTGAGCTTCTCAAGAACCAATGAGGTTAATTCTCGTGTTACGCAGCACGTTTGAGCTTCTCAAGAACCAATGAGGTTCATTCATGTGTTATGCAGCACGTTTGAACTTCAGCAAGAACCAATGAGGTTCATTCATGTGTTACACAGCACGTTTGAGCTTCTCAAGAACCAATGAGGTTCTTTCATGTGTTACACAGCACGTTTGAGCTTCAGCAAGAACCAATGAGGTTCATTCATGTGTTACGCAGCACGTTTGAGCTTTAGCGAGAACCAATGAGGTTCATTCATGTGTTACACAGCACGTTTGAGCTTCTCAAGAACCAATGAGGTTCATTCATGTGTTACGCAGCACGTTTGAGCTTCAGCAAGAACCAATGAGGTTCATTCATGTGTTACGCATCACGTTTGAGATTCAGCGAGAACCAATGAGGTTCATTCATGTGTTACGCAGCACGTTTGAGCTTCAGCGAGAACCAATGTGGTTCATTCATGTGTTACGAAGCACGTTTGAGCTTCTCAAGAACCAATGAGGTTCATTCATGTGTTACGCAGCACGTTTGAGCTTCTCAAGAACCAGTGAAGTTCATTCATGTGTTACCCAGCACGTTTGAGCTTCAGCAAGAACCAATGAGGTTCATTCATGTGTTACGCAGCACGTTTGAGCTTCTCAAGAACCAATGAGGTTCATTCATGTGTTACGCAGCACGTTTGAGCTTCTCAAGAACCAATGAGGTTCATTCTCGTGTTACGCATCACGTTTGAGCTTCTCAAGAACCAATGAGGTTCATTCATGTGTTACGCAGCACGTTTGAACTTCAGCAAGAACCAATGAGGTTCATTCATGTGTTACACAGCACGTTTGAGCTTCTCAAGAACCAATGAGGTTCTTTCATGTGTTACGCATCACGTTTGAGCTTCAGCGAGAACCAATGAGGTTCATTCATGTGTTACGCAGCACGTTTGAGCTTCAGCAGGAACCAATGAGGTTCATTCATGTGTTACGCAGCACGTTTGAGCTTCAGCAGGAACCAATGAGGTTCATTCTCGTGTTACGCAGCACGTTTGAGCTTCAGCGAGAACCAATGAGGTTCATTCTCATGTTACGCAGCACGTTTGAGCTTCAGCAAGAACCAATGAGGTTCATTCTCGTGTTACGCACCACGTTTGAGCTTCAGCGAGAGCCAATGAGGTTCATTCTCGTGTTACGCATCACGTTTGAGCTTCAGCGAGAGCCAATGAGGTTCATTCATGTGTTACGCAGCACGTTTGAACTTCAGCAAGAACCAATGAGGTTCATTCTCGTGTTACGCATCACGTTTGAGCTTCAGCAAGAGCCAATGAGGTTCATTCTCGTGTTACGCATCACGTTTGAGCTTCAGTAAGAGCCAATGAGGTTCATTCTCGTGTTACGCATCACGTTTGAGCTTCAGCGAGAACCAATGAGATTCATTCTCGTGTTACGCATCACGTTTGAGCTTCAGCAAGAGCCAATGAGGTTCATTCTCGTGTTACGCATCACGTTTGAGCTTCAGCAAGAGCCAATGAGGTTCATTCTCGTGTTACGCAGCTTTAGCGAGAACCAATGAGGTTCATTCTCGTGTTACGCAGCTTCAGC
This sequence comes from Rhinogobio ventralis, assembly GCA_039654625.1. Taxonomy (NCBI): domain Eukaryota; kingdom Metazoa; phylum Chordata; class Actinopteri; order Cypriniformes; family Gobionidae; genus Rhinogobio; species Rhinogobio ventralis. Next base: position 786,694 of record CM077197.1, read on the forward strand.
GAGAACCAATGAGGTTCATTCTCGTGTTACGCAGCACGTTTGAGCTTCAGCTAGAACCAGTGAGGTTCATTCTCGTGTTACGCAGCACGTTTGAGCTTCAGCGAGAACCAATGAGGTTCATTCTCATGTTACGCAGCACGTTTGAGCTTCAGCAAGAACCAATGAGGTTCATTCATGTGTTACGCATCACGTTTGAGCTTCAGCGAGAACCAATGAGGTTCATTCATGTGTTACGCAGCACGTTTGAGCTTCAGCGAGAACCAATGAGGTTCATTCATGTGTTACGAAGCACGTTTGAGCTTCTCAAGAACCAATGAGGTTCATTCATGTGTTACGCAGCACGTTTGAGCTTCTCAAGAACCAATGAGGTTCATTCATGTATTACGCAGCACGTTTGAGCTTCAGCAAGAACCAATGAGGTTCATTCATGTGTTACGCATCACGTTTGAGATTCAGCGAGAACCAATGAGGTTCATTCATGTGTTACGCAGCACGTTTGAGCTTCAGCGAGAACCAATGTGGTTCATTCATGTGTTACGAAGCACGTTTGAGCTTCTCAAGAACCAATGAGGTTCATTCATGTGTTACGCAGCACGTTTGAGCTTCTCAAGAACCAGTGAGGTTCATTCATGTGTTACCCAGCACGTTTGAGCTTCAGCAAGAACCAATGAGGTTCATTCATGTGTTACGCAGCACGTTTGAGCTTCTCAAGAACCAATGAGGTTCATTCATGTGTTACGCAGCACGTTTGAGCTTCGGCAAGAACCAATGAGGTTCATTCTCGTGTTACGCAGCACGTTTGAGCTTCAGCGAGAGCCAATGAGGTTCATTCTCGTGTTACGCAGCACGTTTGAGCTTCAGCGAGAGCCAATGAGGTTCATTCATGTGTTACGCATCACGTTTGAGCTTCAGCAAGAACCAATGAGGTTCATTCTCGTGTTACGCAGCTTCAGCGAGAACCAATGAGGTTCATTCTCGTGTTACGCAGCTTCAGCGAGAACCAATGAGGTTCATTCTCGTGTTACGCAGCACGTTTGAGCTTCAGCTAGAACCAGTGAGGTTCATTCTCGTGTTACGCAGCACGTTTGAGCTTCAGCAAGAACCAATGAGGTTCATTCTCATGTTACGCAGCACGTTTGAGCTTCAGCAAGAACCAATGAGGTTCATTCATGTGTTACGCATCACGTTTGAGCTTCAGCGAGAACCAATGAGGTTCATTCATGTGTTACGCAGCACGTTTGAGCTTCAGCGAGAACCAATGAGGTTCATTCATGTGTTACGCATCACGTTTGAGCTTCAGCAAGAGCCAATGAGGTTCATTCTCGTGTTACGCATCACGTTTGAGCTTCAGCAAGAGCCAATGAGGTTCATTCTCGTGTTACGCAGCTTCAGCGAGAACCAATGAGGTTCATTCTCGTATTACGCATCACGTTTGAGCTTCAGCAAGAACCAATGAGGTTCATTCTCGTGTTACGCAGCACGTTTGAGCTTCAACGAGAGCCAATGAGGTTCATTCATGTGTTACGCATCACGTTTGAGCTTCAGCGAGAACCAATGAGGTTCATTCTCGTGTTACGCAGCTTCAGCGAGAACCAATGAGGTTCATTCTCGTGTTACGCAGCTTCAGCGAGAACCAATGAGGTTCATTCTCGTGTTACGCAGCACGTTTGAGCTTCAGCTAGAACCAGTGAGGTTCATTCTCGTGTTACGCAGCACGTTTGAGCTTCAGCAAGAACCAATGAGGTTCATTCATGTGTTACGCATCACGTTTGAGCTTCAGCGAGAACCAATGAGGTTCATTCTCGTATTACGCATCACGTTTGAGCTTCAGCAAGAACCAATGAGGTTCATTCTCGTGTTACGCAGCACGTTTGAGCTTCAGCGAGAGCCAATGAGGTTCATTCTCGTGTTACGCAGCGCGTTTGAGCTTCAGCGAGAGCCAATGAGGTTCATTCATGTGTTACGCATCACGTTTGAGCTTCAGCAAGAACCAATGAGGTTCATTCTCGTGTTACGCAGCTTCAGCGAGAACCAATGAGGTTCATTCTCGTGTTACGCAGCTTCAGCGAGAACCAATGAGGTTCATTCTCGTGTTACGCAGCACGTTTGAGCTTCAGCTAGAACCAGTGAGGTTCATTCTCGTGTTACGCAGCACGTTTGAGCTTCAGCAAGAACCAATGAGGTTCATTCATGTGTTACGCATCACGTTTGAGCTTCAGCGAGAACCAATGAGGTTCATTCATGTGTTACGCAGCACGTTTGAGCTTCAGCGAGAACCAATGAGGTTCATTCATGTGTTACGAAGCACGTTTGAGCTTCTCAAGAACCAATGAGGTTCATTCATGTGTTACGCAGCACGTTTGAGCTTCTCAAGAACCAATGAGGTTCATTCATGTGTTACGCAGCACGTTTGAGCTTCAGCAAGAACCAATGAGGTTCATTCATGTGTTACGCATCACGTTTGAGATTCAGCGAGAACCAATGAGGTTCATTCATGTGTTACGAAGCACGTTTGAGCTTCTCAAGAACCAATGAGGTTCATTCATGTGTTACGCAGCACGTTTGAGCTTCTCAAGAACCAATGAGGTTCATTCATGTATTACGCAGCACGTTTGAGCTTCAGCAAGAACCAATGAGGTTCATTCATGTGTTACGCATCACGTTTGAGATTCAGCGAGAACCAATGAGGTTCATTCATGTGTTACGCAGCACGTTTGAGCTTCAGCGAGAACCAATGTGGTTCATTCATGTGTTACGAAGCACGTTTGAGCTTCTCAAGAACCAATGAGGTTCATTCATGTGTTACGCAGCACGTTTGAGCTTCTCAAGAACCAGTGAGGTTCATTCATGTGTTACCCAGCACGTTTGAGCTTCAGCAAGAACCAATGAGGTTCATTCATGTGTTACGCAGCACGTTTGAGCTTCTCAAGAACCAATGAGGTTCATTCATGTGTTACGCAGCACGTTTGAGCTTCTCAAGAACCAATGAGGTTAATTCTCGTGTTACGCAGCACGTTTGAGCTTCTCAAGAACCAATGAGGTTCATTCATGTGTTATGCAGCACGTTTGAACTTCAGCAAGAACCAATGAGGTTCATTCATGTGTTACACAGCACGTTTGAGCTTCTCAAGAACCAATGAGGTTCTTTCATGTGTTACACAGCACGTTTGAGCTTCAGCAAGAACCAATGAGGTTCATTCATGTGTTACGCAGCACGTTTGAGCTTTAGCGAGAACCAATGAGGTTCATTCATGTGTTACACAGCACGTTTGAGCTTCTCAAGAACCAATGAGGTTCATTCATGTGTTACGCATCACGTTTGAGCTTCAGCAAGAGCCAATGAGGTTCATTCTCGTGTTACGCATCACGTTTGAGCTTCAGCGAGAACCAATGAGATTCATTCTCGTGTTACGCATCACGTTTGAGCTTCAGCAAGAGCCAATGAGGTTCATTCTCGTGTTACGCATCACGTTTGAGCTTCAGCAAGAGCCAATGAGGTTCATTCTCGTGTTACGCATCACGTTTGAGCTTCAGCAAGAGCCAATGAGGTTCATTCTCGTGTTACGCAGCTTCAGCGAGAACCAATGAGGTTCATTCTCGTATTACGCATCACGTTTGAGCTTCAGCAAGAACCAATGAGGTTCATTCTCGTGTTACGCAGCACGTTTGAGCTTCAGCGAGAGCCAATGAGGTTCATTCTCGTGTTACGCAGCACGTTTGAGCTTCAACGAGAGCCAATGAGGTTCATTCATGTGTTACGCATCACGTTTGAGCTTCAGCGAGAACCAATGAGGTTCATTCTCGTGTTACGCAGCTTCAGCGAGAACCAATGAGGTTCATTCTCGTGTTACGCAGCTTCAGCGAGAACCAATGAGGTTCATTCTCGTGTTACGCAGCACGTTTGAGCTTCAGCTAGAACCAGTGAGGTTCATTCTCGTGTTACGCAGCACGTTTGAGCTTCAGCAAGAACCAATGAGGTTCATTCATGTGTTACGCATCACGTTTGAGCTTCAGCGAGAACCAATGAGGTTCATTCTCGTATTACGCATCACGTTTGAGCTTCAGCAAGAACCAATGAGGTTCATTCTCGTGTTACGCAGCACGTTTGAGCTTCAGCGAGAGCCAATGATGTTCATTCTCGTGTTACGCAGCGCGTTTGAGCTTCAGCGAGAGCCAATGAGGTTCATTCATGTGTTACGCATCACGTTTGAGCTTCAGCAAGAACCAATGAGGTTCATTCTCGTGTTACGCAGCTTCAGCGAGAACCAATGAGGTTCATTCTCGTGTTACGCAGCTTCAGCGAGAACCAATGAGGTTCATTCTCGTGTTACGCAGCACGTTTGAGCTTCAGCTAGAACCAGTGAGGTTCATTCTCGTGTTACGCAGCACGTTTGAGCTTCAGCAAGAACCAATGAGGTTCATTCATGTGTTACGCATCACGTTTGAGCTTCAGCGAGAACCAATGAGGTTCATTCATGTGTTACGCAGCACGTTTGAGCTTCAGCGAGAACCAATGAGGTTCATTCATGTGTTACGAAGCACGTTTGAGCTTCTCAAGAACCAATGAGGTTCATTCATGTGTTACGCAGCACGTTTGAGCTTCTCAAGAACCAATGAGGTTCATTCATGTGTTACGCAGCACGTTTGAGCTTCAGCAAGAACCAATGAGGTTCATTCATGTGTTACGCATCACGTTTGAGATTCAGCGAGAACCAATGAGGTTCATTCATGTGTTACGCAGCACGTTTGAGCTTCAGCGAGAACCAATGTGGTTCATTCATGTGTTACGAAGCACGTTTGAGCTTCTCAAGAACCAATGAGGTTCATTCATGTGTTACGCAGCACGTTTGAGCTTCTCAAGAACCAGTGAAGTTCATTCATGTGTTACCCAGCACGTTTGAGCTTCAGCAAGAACCAATGAGGTTCATTCATGTGTTACGCAGCACGTTTGAGCTTCTCAAGAACCAATGAGGTTCATTCATGTGTTACGCAGCACGTTTGAGCTTCTCAAGAACCAATGAGGTTCATTCTCGTGTTACGCATCACGTTTGAGCTTCTCAAGAACCAATGAGGTTCATTCATGTGTTACGCAGCACGTTTGAACTTCAGCAAGAACCAATGAGGTTCATTCATGTGTTACACAGCACGTTTGAGCTTCTCAAGAACCAATGAGGTTCTTTCATGTGTTACACAGCACGTTTGAGCTTCAGCAAGAACCAATGAGGTTCATTCATGTGTTACGCATCACGTTTGAGCTTCAGCGAGAACCAATGAGGTTCATTCATGTGTTACGCAGCACGTTTGAGCTTCAGCAGGAACCAATGAGGTTCATTCATGTGTTACGCAGCACGTTTGAGCTTCAGCAGGAACCAATGAGGTTCATTCTCGTGTTACGCAGCACGTTTGAGCTTCAGCGAGAACCAATGAGGTTCATTCTCATGTTACGCAGCACGTTTGAGCTTCAGCAAGAACCAATGAGGTTCATTCTCGTGTTACGCACCACGTTTGAGCTTCAGCGAGAGCCAATGAGGTTCATTCTCGTGTTACGCATCACGTTTGAGCTTCAGCGAGAGCCAATGAGGTTCATTCATGTGTTACGCAGCACGTTTGAACTTCAGCAAGAACCAATGAGGTTCATTCTCGTGTTACGCATCACGTTTGAGCTTCAGCAAGAGCCAATGAGGTTCATTCTCGTGTTACGCATCACGTTTGAGCTTCAGTAAGAGCCAATGAGGTTCATTCTCGTGTTACGCATCACGTTTGAGCTTCAGCGAGAACCAATGAGATTCATTCTCGTGTTACGCATCACGTTTGAGCTTCAGCAAGAGCCAATGAGGTTCATTCTCGTGTTACGCATCACATTTGAGCTTCAGCAAGAGCCAATGAGGTTCATTCTCGTGTTACGCAGCTTTAGCGAGAACCAATGAGGTTCATTCTCGTGTTACGCAGCTTCAGCGAGAACCAATGAGGTTCATTCTCGTGTTACGCAGCACGTTTGAGCTTCAGCTAGAACCAGTGAGGTTCATTCTCGTGTTACGCAGCACGTTTGAGCTTCAGCGAGAACCAATGAGGTTCATTCTCATGTTACGCAGCACGTTTGAGCTTCAGCAAGAACCAATGAGGTTCATTCATGTGTTACGCATCACGTTTGAGCTTCAGCGAGAACCAATGAGGTTCATTCATGTGTTACGCAGCACGTTTGAGCTTCAGCGAGAACCAATGAGGTTCATTCATGTGTTACGAAGCACGTTTGAGCTTCTCAAGAACCAATGAGGTTCATTCATGTGTTACGCAGCACGTTTGAGCTTCTCAAGAACCAATGAGGTTCATTCATGTATTACGCAGCACGTTTGAGCTTCAGCAAGAACCAATGAGGTTCATTCATGTGTTACGCATCACGTTTGAGATTCAGCGAGAACCAATGAGGTTCATTCATGTGTTACGCAGCACGTTTGAGCTTCAGCGAGAACCAATGTGGTTCATTCATGTGTTACGAAGCACGTTTGAGCTTCTCAAGAACCAATGAGGTTCATTCATGTGTTACGCAGCACGTTTGAGCTTCTCAAGAACCAGTGAGGTTCATTCATGTGTTACCCAGCACGTTTGAGCTTCAGCAAGAACCAATGAGGTTCATTCATGTGTTACGCAGCACGTTTGAGCTTCTCAAGAACCAATGAGGTTCATTCATGTGTTACGCAGCACGTTTGAGCTTCTCAAGAACCAATGAGGTTAATTCTCGTGTTACGCAGCACGTTTGAGCTTCTCAAGAACCAATGAGGTTCATTCATGTGTTATGCAGCACGTTTGAACTTCAGCAAGAACCAATGAGGTTCATTCATGTGTTACACAGCACGTTTGAGCTTCTCAAGAACCAATGAGGTTCTTTCATGTGTTACACAGCACGTTTGAGCTTCAGCAAGAACCAATGAGGTTCATTCATGTGTTACGCAGCACGTTTGAGCTTTAGCGAGAACCAATGAGGTTCATTCATGTGTTACACAGCACGTTTGAGCTTCTCAAGAACCAATGAGGTTCATTCATGTGTTACGCAGCACGTTTGAGCTTCAGCAAGAACCAATGAGGTTCATTCATGTGTTACGCATCACGTTTGAGCTTCAGCGAGAACCAATGAGGTTCATTCATGTGTTACGCAGCACGTTTGAGCTTCAGCAGGAACCAATGAGGTTCATTCATGTGTTACGCAGCACGTTTGAGCTTCAGCAGGAACCAATGAGGTTCATTCTCGTGTTACGCAGCACGTTTGAGCTTCAGCGAGAACCAATGAGGTTCATTCTCATGTTACGCAGCACGTTTGAGCTTCAGCAAGAACCAATGAGGTTCATTCTCGTGTTACGCACCACGTTTGAGCTTCAGCGAGAGCCAATGAGGTTCATTCTCGTGTTACGCATCACGTTTGAGCTTCAGCGAGAGCCAATGAGGTTCATTCATGTGTTACGCAGCACGTTTGAACTTCAGCAAGAACCAATGAGGTTCATTCTCGTGTTACGCATCACGTTTGAGCTTCAGCAAGAGCCAATGAGGTTCATTCTCGTGTTACGCATCACGTTTGAGCTTCAGTAAGAGCCAATGAGGTTCATTCTCGTGTTACGCATCACGTTTGAGCTTCAGCGAGAACCAATGAGATTCATTCTCGTGTTACGCATCACGTTTGAGCTTCAGCAAGAGCCAATGAGGTTCATTCTCGTGTTACGCATCACGTTTGAGCTTCAGCAAGAGCCAATGAGGTTCATTCTCGTGTTACGCAGCTTTAGCGAGAACCAATGAGGTTCATTCTCGTGTTACGCAGCTTCAGCGAGAACCAATGAGGTTCATTCTCGTGTTACGCAGCACGTTTGAGCTTCAGCTAGAACCAGTGAGGTTCATTCTCGTGTTACGCAGCACGTTTGAGCTTCAGCGAGAACCAATGAGGTTCATTCTCATGTTACGCAGCACGTTTGAGCTTCAGCAAGAAGCAATGAGGTTCATTCATGTGTTACGCATCACGTTTGAGCTTCAGCGAGAACCAATGAGGTTCATTCATGTGTTACGCAGCACGTTTGAGCTTCAGCGAGAACCAATGAGGTTCATTCATGTGTTACGAAGCACGTTTGAGCTTCTCAAGAACCAATGAGGTTCATTCATGTGTTACGCAGCACGTTTGAGCTTCTCAAGAACCAATGAGGTTCATTCATGTATTACGCAGCACGTTTGAGCTTCAGCAAGAACCAATGAGGTTCATTCATGTGTTACGCATCACGTTTGAGATTCAGCGAGAACCAATGAGGTTCATTCATGTGTTACGCAGCACGTTTGAGCTTCAGCGAGAACCAATGTGGTTCATTCATGTGTTACGAAGCACGTTTGAGCTTCTCAAGAACCAATGAGGTTCATTCATGTGTTACGCAGCACGTTTGAGCTTCTCAAGAACCAGTGAGGTTCATTCATGTGTTACCCAGCACGTTTGAGCTTCAGCAAGAACCAATGAGGTTCATTCATGTGTTACGCAGCACGTTTGAGCTTCTCAAGAACCAATGAGGTTCATTCATGTGTTACGCAGCACGTTTGAGCTTCTCAAGAACCAATGAGGTTAATTCTCGTGTTACGCAGCACGTTTGAGCTTCTCAAGAACCAATGAGGTTCATTCATGTGTTATGCAGCACGTTTGAACTTCAGCAAGAACCAATGAGGTTCATTCATGTGTTACACAGCACGTTTGAGCTTCTCAAGAACCAATGAGGTTCTTTCATGTGTTACACAGCACGTTTGAGCTTCAGCAAGAACCAATGAGGTTCATTCATGTGTTACGCAGCACGTTTGAGCTTTAGCGAGAACCAATGAGGTTCATTCATGTGTTACGCAGCACGTTTGAACTTCAGCAGGAACCAATGAGGTTCATTCATGTGTTACGCAGCACGTTTGAGCTTCAGCAGGAACCAATGAGGTTCATTCTCGTGTTACGCAGCACGTTTGAGCTTCAGCGAGAACCAATGAAGTTCATTCTCGTGTTACGCAGCACGTTTGAGCTTCAGCAAGAACCAATGAGGTTCATTCATGTGTTACGCATCACGTTTGAGCTTCAGCGAGAACCAATGAGGTTCATTCATGTGTTACGCAGCACGTTTGAGCTTCAGCAAGAGCCAACGAGGTTCATTCTCGTGTTACGCATCACGTTTGAGCTTCAGCAAGAACCAATGAGGTTCATTCTCGTGTTGCGCATCATGTTTGAGCTTCAGCGAGAACCAATGAGATTCATTCTCGTGTTACGCATTACGTTTGAGCTTCAGCAAGAGCCAATGAGGTTCATTCTCGTGTTACGCATCACGTTTGAGCTTCAGCAAGAGCCAATGATATTCATTCTCGTGTTACGCATCACGTTTGAGCTTCAGCAAGAACCAATGAGGTTCATTCTCGTGTTACGCAGCACATTTGAGCTTCAGCGAGAGCCAATGAGGTTCATTCTCGTGTTACGCAGCACGTTTCAGCTTCAGCGAGAGCCAATGAGGTTCATTCTCGTGTTACGCAGCACGTTTGAGCTTCAGCGAGAGCCAATGAGGTTCATTCTCGTGTTACGCAGCACGTTTGAGCTTCAGCGAGAGCCAATGAGGTTCATTCTCGTGTTACGCATCACGTTTGAGCTTCAGCAAGAACCAATGAGGTTCATTCTCGTGTTACGCATCACGTTTGAGCTTCAGCAAGAACCAATGAGGTTCATTCTCGTGTTACGCAGCACGTTTGAACTTCAGCGAGAACCAATGAGGTTCATTCTCGTGTTATGCAGCACGCTTGAGCTTCAGCGAGAACCAGTGAGGTTCATTCTCGTGTTACGCAGCACGTTTGAGCTTCAGCTAGAACCAGTGAGGTTCATTCTCGTGTTACGCAGCACGTTTGAGCTTCAGCTAGAACCAATGAGGTTCATTCTCATGTTACGCAGCACGTTTGAGCTTCAGCAAGAACCAATGAGGTTCATTCATGTGTTACGCATCACGTTTGAGCTTCAGCGAGAATCAATGAGGTTCATTCATGTGTTACGCAGCACGTTTGAGCTTCAGCGAGAACCAGTAAGGTTCATTCTCGTGTTACGCAGCACGTTTGAGCTTCAGCAAGAACCAATGAGGCTCATTCTCGTGTTACGCAGCACGCTTGAGCTTCAGCAAGAACCAATGAGGTTCATTCTCGTGTTACGCAGCACGCTTGAGCTTCAGCGAGAACCAGTGAGGTTCATTCTCGTGTTACGCTGCACGTTTTAGCTTCAGCTAGAACCAGTGAGGTTCATTCTCGTGTTACGCAGCACGTTTGAGCTTCAGCGAGAACCAATGAGGTTCATTCTCATGTTACGCAGCACGTTTGAGCTTCAGCAAGAACCAATGAGGTTCATTCATGTGTTACGCATCACGTTTGAGCTTCAGCGAGAACCAATGAGGTTCATTAATGTGTTACGCAGCACGTTTGAGCTTCAGCGAGAACCAATGAGGTTCATTCATGTGTTACGAAGCACGTTTGAGCTTCTCAAGAACCAATGAGGTTCATTCATGTGTTACGCAGCACGTTTGAGCTTCTCAAGAACCAATGAGGTTCATTCATGTATTACGCATCACGTTTGAGCTTCAGCGAGAACCAATGAGGTTCATTCATGTGTTACGCAGCACGTTTGAGCTTCAGCGAGAACCAATGAGGTTCATTCATGTGTTACGAAGCACGTTTGAGCTTCTCAAGAACCAATGAGGTTCATTCATGTGTTACGCAGCACGTTTGAGCTTCTCAAGAACCAATGAGGTTCAATCATGTGTTACGCATCACGTTTGAGCTTCAGCTAGAACCAGTGAGATTCATTCTCGTGTTACGCAGCACGTTTGAGCTTCAGCGAGAACCAATGAGGTTCATTCTCATGTTACGCAGCACGTTTGAGCTTCAGCAAGAACCAATGAGGTTCATTCATGTGTTACGCATCACGTTTGAGCTTCAGCGAGAACCAATGAGGTTCATTCATGTGTTACGCAGCACGTTTGAGCTTCAGCGAGAACCAATGAGGTTCATTCATGTGTTACGAAGCACGTTTGAGCTTCTCAAGAATCAATGAGGTTCATTCTCGTGTTACGCAGCACGTTTGAGCTTCAGCGAGAACCAGTGAGGTTCATTCTCGTTTTACGCAGCACGTTTGAGCTTCAGCTAGAACCAGTGAGGTTCATTCTCGTGTTACGCAGCACGTTTGAGCTTCAGCGAGAACCAGTGAGGTTCATTCTCATGTTACGCAGCACGTTTGAGCTTCAGCAAGAACCAATGAGGTTCATTCATGTGTTACGCATCACGTTTGAGCTTCAGCGAGAACCAATGAGGTTCATTCATGTGTTACGCAGCACGTTTGAGCTTCAGCGAGAACCAATGAGGTTCATTCATGTGTTACGAAGCACGTTTGAGCTTCTCAAGAACCAATGAGGTTCATTCATGTGTTACGCAGCACGTTTGAGCTTCTCAAGAACCAATGAGGTTCATTCATGTGTTACGCAGCACGTTTGAGCTTCTCAAGAACCAATGAGGTTCATTCATGTGTTACACAGCACGTTTGAGCTTCTCAAGAACCAATGAGGTTCTTTCATGTGTTACACAGCACGTTTGAGCTTCAGCGAGAACCAATGAGGTTCATTCATGTGTTACGCAGCACGTTTGAGCTTCAGCGAGAACCAATGAGGTTCATTCATGTGTTACGCAGCACGTTTGAGCTTCAGCAGGAACCAATGAGGTTCATTCATGTGTTACGCAGCACGTTTGAGCTTCAGCTAGAACCAGTGAGGTTCATTCTCGTGTTACGCAGCACGTTTGAGCTTCAGCGAGAACCAATGAGGTTCATTCTCATGTTACGCAGCACGTTTGAGCTTCAGCAAGAACCAATGAGGTTCATTCATGTGTTACGCATCACGTTTGAGCTTCAGCGAGAACCAATGAGGTTCATTCATGTGTTAAGCAGCACGTTTGAGCTTCAGCGAGAACCAATGAGGTTCATTCATGTGTTACGAAGCACGTTTGAGCTTCTCAAGAACCAATGAGGTTCATTCATGTGTTACGCAGCACGTTTGAGCTTCTCAAGAACCAATGAGGTTCATTCATGTGTTACGCAGCACGTTTGAGCTTCAGCAAGAACCAATGAGGTTCATTCATGTGTTACGCATCACGTTTGAGCTTCAGCGAGAACCAATGAGGTTCATTCATGTGTTACGCAGCACGTTTGAGCTTCAGCGAGAACCAATGTGGTTCATTCATGTGTTACGAAGCACGTTTGAGCTTCTCAAGAACCAATGAGGTTCATTCATGTGTTACGCAGCACGTTTGAGCTTCTCAAGAACCAGTGAGGTTCATTCATGTGTTACCCAGCACGTTTGAGCTTCAGCAAGAACCAATGAGGTTCATTGATGTGTTACGCATCACGTTTGAGCTTCTCAAGAACCAATGAGGTTCATTCATGTGTTACGCAGCACGTTTGAGCTTCTCAAGAACCAATGAGGTTCATTCTCGTGTTACGCAGCACGTTTGAGCTTCTCAAGAACCAATGAGGTTCATTCATGTGTTACGCAGCACGTTTGAACTTCAGCAAGAACCAATGAGGTTCATTCATGTGTTACACAGCACGTTTGAGCTTCTCAAGAACCAATGAGGTTCTTTCATGTGTTACACAGCACGTTTGAGCTTCAGCAAGATCCAATGAGATTCATTCTCGTGTTACGCATCACGTTTGAGCTTCAGCAAGAGCCAATGAGGTTCATTCTCGTGTTACGCATCACGTTTGAGCTTCAGCAAGAGCCAATGAGGTTCATTCTCGTGTTACGCAGCTTTAGCGAGAACCAATGAGGTTCATTCTCGTGTTACGCAGCTTCAGCGAGAACCAATGAGGTTCATTCGCGTGTTACGCAGCACGTTTGAGCTTCAGCTAGAACCAGTGAGGTTCATTCTCGTGTTACGCAGCACGTTTGAGCTTCAGCGAGAACCAATGAGGTTCATTCTCATGTTACGCAGCACGTTTGAGCTTCAGCAAGAACCAATGAGGTTCATTCATGTGTTACGCATCACGTTTGAGCTTCAGCGAGAACCAATGAGGTTCATTCATGTGTTACGCAGCACGTTTGAGCTTCAGCGAGAACCAATGAGGTTCATTCATGTGTTACGAAGCACGTTTGAGCTTCTCAAGAACCAATGAGGTTCATTCATGTGTTACGCAGCACGTTTGAGCTTCTCAAGAACCAATGAGGTTCATTCATGTATTACGCAGCACGTTTGAGCTTCAGCAAGAACCAATGAGGTTCATTCATGTGTTACGCATCACGTTTGAGATTCAGCGAGAACCAATGAGGTTCATTCATGTGTTACGCAGCACGTTTGAGCTTCAGCGAGAACCAATGTGGTTCATTCATGTGTTACGAAGCACGTTTGAGCTTCTCAAGAACCAATGAGGTTCATTCATGTGTTACGCAGCACGTTTGAGCTTCTCAAGAACCAGTGAGGTTCATTCATGTGTTACCCAGCACGTTTGAGCTTCAGCAAGAACCAATGAGGTTCATTCATGTGTTACGCAGCACGTTTGAGCTTCTCAAGAACCAATGAGGTTCATTCATGTGTTACGCAGCACATTTGAGCTTCTCAAGAACCAATGAGGTTAATTCTCGTGTTACGCAGCACGTTTGAGCTTCTCAAGAACCAATGAGGTTCATTCATGTGTTATGCAGCACGTTTGAACTTCAGCAAGAACCAATGAGGTTCATTCATGTGTTACACAGCACGTTTGAGCTTCTCAAGAACCAATGAGGTTCTTTCATGTGTTACACAGCACGTTTGAGCTTCAGCAAGAACCAATGAGGTTCATTCATGTGTTACGCAGCACGTTTGAGCTTTAGCGAGAACCAATGAGGTTCATTCATGTGTTACGCAGCACGTTTGAACTTCAGCAGGAACCAATGAGGTTCATTCATGTGTTACGCAGCACGTTTGAGCTTCAGCAGGAACCAATGAGGTTCATTCTCGTGTTACGCAGCACGTTTGAGCTTCAGCAAGAACCAATGAGGTTCATTCATGTGTTACGCATCACGTTTGAGCTTCAGCGAGAACCAATGAGGTTCATTCATGTGTTACGCAGCACGTTTGAGCTTCAGCAAGAGCCAACGAGGTTCATTCTCGTGTTACGCATCACGTTTGAGCTTCAGCAAGAACCAATGAGGTTCATTCTCGTGTTGCGCATCATGTTTGAGCTTCAGCGAGAACCAATGAGATTCATTCTCGTGTTACGCATCACGTTTGAGCTTCAGCAAGAGCCAATGAGGTTCATTCTCGTGTTACGCATCACGTTTGAGCTTCAGCAAGAGCCAATGAGATTCATTCTCGTGTTACGCATCACGTTTGAGCTTCAGCAAGAACCAATGAGGTTCATTCTCGTGTTACGCAGCACATTTGAGCTTCAGCGAGAGCCAATGAGGTTCATTCTCGTGTTACGCAGCACGTTTCAGCTTCAGCGAGAGCCAATGAGGTTCATTCTCGTGTTACGCAGCACGTTTGAGCTTCAGCGAGAGCCAATGAGGTTCATTCTCGTGTTACGCAGCACGTTTGAGCTTCAGCGAGAGCCAATGAGGTTCATTCTCGTGTTACGCATCACGTTTGAGCTTCAGCAAGAACCAATGAGGTTCATTCTCGTGTTACGCATCACGTTTGAGCTTCAGCAAGAACCAATGAGGTTCATTCTCGTGTTACGCAGCACGTTTGAACTTCAGCGAGAACCAGTAAGGTTCATTCTCGTGTTACGCAGCACGTTTGAGCTTCAGCAAGAACCAATGAGGTTCATTCTCGTTTTATGCAGCACGCTTGAGCTTCAGCGAGAACCAGTGAGGTTCATTCTCGTGTTACGCAGCACGTTTGAGCTTCAGCTAGAACCAGTGAGGTTCATTCTCGTGTTACGCAGCACGTTTGAGCTTCAGCTAGAACCAATGAGGTTCATTCTCATGTTACGCAGCACGTTTGAGCTTCAGCAAGAACCAATGAGGTTCATTCATGTGTTACGCATCACGTTTGAGCTTCAGCGAGAATCAATGAGGTTCATTCATGTGTTACGCAGCACGTTTGAGCTTCAGCGAGAACCAGTAAGGTTCATTCTCGTGTTACGCAACACGTTTGAGCTTCAGCAAGAACCAATGATGTTCATTCTCGTGTTACGCAGCACGCTTGAGCTTCAGCAAGAACCAATGAGGTTCATTCTCGTGTTACGCAGCACGCTTGAGCTTCAGCGAGAACCAGTGAGGTTCATTCTCGTGTTACGCTGCACGTTTGAGCTTCAGCTAGAACCAGTGAGGTTCATTCTCGTGTTACGCAGCACGTTTGAGCTTCAGCGAGAACCAATGAGGTTCATTCTCATGTTACGCAGCACGTTTGAGCTTCAGCAAGAACCAATGAGGTTCATTCATGTGTTACGCATCACGTTTGAGCTTCAGCGAGAACCAATGAGGTTCATTAATGTGTTACGCAGCACGTTTGAGCTTCAGCGAGAACCAATGAGGTTCATTCATGTGTTACGAAGCACGTTTGAGCTTCTCAAGAACCAATGAGGTTCATTCATGTGTTACGCAGCACGTTTGAGCTTCTCAAGAACCAATGAGGTTCATTCATGTATTACGCATCACGTTTGAGCTTCAGCGAGAACCAATGAGGTTCATTCATGTGTTACGCAGCACGTTTGAGCTTCAGCGAGAACCAATGAGGTTCATTCATGTGTTACGAAGCACGTTTGAGCTTCTCAAGAACCAATGAGGTTCATTCATGTGTTACGCAGCACGTTTGAGCTTCTCAAGAACCAATGAGGTTCATTCATGTGTTACGCATCACGTTTGAGCTTCAGCTAGAACCAGTGAGATTCATTCTCGTGTTACGCAGCACGTTTGAGCTTCAGCGAGAACCAATGAGGTTCATTCTCATGTTACGCAGCACGTTTGAGCTTCAGCAAGAACCAATGAGGTTCATTCATGTGTTACGCATCACGTTTGAGCTTCAGCGAGAACCAATGAGGTTCATTCATGTGTTACGCAGCACGTTTGAGCTTCAGCGAGAACCAATGAGGTTCATTCATGTGTTACGAAGCACGTTTGAGCTTCTCAAGAATCAATGAGGTTCATTCTCGTGTTACGCAGCACGTTTGAGCTTCAGCGAGAACCAGTGAGGTTCATTCTCCTTTTACGCAGCACGTTTGAGCTTCAGCTAGAACCAGTGAGGTTCATTCTCGTGTTACGCAGCACGTTTGAGCTTCAGCGAGAACCAGTGAGGTTCATTCTCATGTTACGCAGCACGTTTGAGCTTCAGCAAGAACCAATGAGGTTCATTCATGTGTTACGCATCACGTTTGAGCTTCAGCGAGAACCAATGAGGTTCATTCATGTGTTACGCAGCACGTTTGAGCTTCAGCGAGAACCAATGAGGTTCATTCATGTGTTACGAAGCACGTTTGAGCTTCAGCGAGAACCAATGAGGTTCATTCATGTGTTACGAAGCACGTTTGAGCTTCTCAAGAACCAATGAGGTTCATTCATGTGTTACGCAGCACGTTTGAACTTCTCAAGAACCAATGAGGTTCATTCATGTGTTACACAGCACGTTTGAGCTTCTCAAGAACCAATGAGGTTCTTTCATGTGTTACACAGCACGTTTGAGCTTCAGCGAGAACCAATGAGGTTCATTCATGTGTTACGCAGCACGTTTGAGCTTCAGCGAGAACCAATGAGGTTCATTCATGTGTTACGCAGCACGTTTGAGCTTCAGCAGGAACCAATGAGGTTCATTCATGTGTTACGCAGCACGTTTGAGCTTCAGCTAGAACCAGTGAGGTTCATTCTCGTGTTACGCAGCACGTTTGAGCTTCAGCGAGAACCAATGAGGTTCATTCTCATGTTACGCAGCACGTTTGAGCTTCAGCAAGAACCAATGAGGTTCATTCATGTGTTACGCATCACGTTTGAGCTTCAGCGAGAACCAATGAGGTTCATTCATGTGTTAAGCAGCACGTTTGAGCTTCAGCGAGAACCAATGAGGTTCATTCATGTGTTACGAAGCACGTTTGAGCTTCTCAAGAACCAATGAGGTTCATTCATGTGTTACGCAGCACGTTTGAGCTTCTCAAGAACCAATGAGGTTCATTCATGTGTTACGCAGCACGTTTGAGCTTCAGCAAGAACCAATGAGGTTCATTCATGTGTTACGCATCACGTTTGAGCTTCAGCGAGAACCAATGAGGTTCATTCATGTGTTACGCAGCACGTTTGAGCTTCAGCGAGAACCAATGTGGTTCATTCATGTGTTACGAAGCACGTTTGAGCTTCTCAAGAACCAATGAGGTTCATTCATGTGTTACGCAGCACGTTTGAGCTTCTCAAGAACCAGTGAGGTTCATTCATGTGTTACCCAGCACGTTTGAGCTTCAGCAAGAACCAATGAGGTTCATTGATGTGTTACGCATCACGTTTGAGCTTCTCAAGAACCAATGAGGTTCATTCATGTGTTACGCAGCACGTTTGAGCTTCTCAAGAACCAATGAGGTTCATTCTCGTGTTACGCAGCACGTTTGAGCTTCTCAAGAACCAATGAGGTTCATTCATGTGTTACGCAGCACGTTTGAACTTCAGCAAGAACCAATGAGGTTCATTCATGTGTTACACAGCACGTTTGAGCTTCTCAAGAACCAATGAGGTTCTTTCATGTGTTACACAGCACGTTTGAGCTTCAGCAAGATCCAATGAGGTTCATTCATGTGTTACGCAGCACGTTTGAGCTTCAGCGAGAACCAATGAGGTTCATTCATGTGTTACGCAGCACGTTTGAGCTTCAGCAGGAACCAATGAGGTTCATTCATGTGTTACGCAGCACGTTTGAGCTTCAGCGAGAACCAATGAGGTTCATTCATGTGTTACGCAGCACGTTTGAGCTTCAGCAGGAACCAATGAGGTTCATTCATGTGTTACGCAGCACGTTTGAGCTTCAGCTAGAACCAGTGAGGTTCATTCTCGTGTTACGCAGCACGTTTGAGCTTCAGCGAGAACCAATGAGGTTCATTCTCATGTTACGCAGCACGTTTGAGCTTCAGCAAGAACCAATGAGGTTCATTCATGTGTTACGCATCACGTTTGAGCTTCAGCGAGAACCAATGAGGTTCATTCATGTGTTAAGCAGCACGTTTGAGCTTCAGCGAGAACCAATGAGGTTCATTCATGTGTTACGAAGCACGTTTGAGCTTCTCAAGAACCAATGAGGTTCATTCATGTGTTACGCAGCACGTTTGAGCTTCTCAAGAACCAATGAGGTTCATTCATGTGTTACGCAGCACGTTTGAGCTTCAGCAAGAACCAATGAGGTTCATTCATGTGTTACGCATCACGTTTGAGCTTCAGCGAGAACCAATGAGGTTCATTCATGTGTTACGCAGCACGTTTGAGCTTCAGCGAGAACCAATGTGGTTCATTCATGTGTTACGAAGCACGTTTGAGCTTCTCAAGAACCAATGAGGTTCATTCATGTGTTACGCAGCACGTTTGAGCTTCTCAAGAACCAGTGAGGTTCATTCATGTGTTACCCAGCACGTTTGAGCTTCAGCAAGAACCAATGAGGTTCATTGATGTGTTACGCATCACGTTTGAGCTTCTCAAGAACCAATGAGGTTCATTCATGTGTTACGCAGCACGTTTGAGCTTCTCAAGAACCAATGAGGTTCATTCTCGTGTTACGCAGCACGTTTGAGCTTCTCAAGAACCAATGAGGTTCATTCATGTGTTACGCAGCACGTTTGAACTTCAGCAAGAACCAATGAGGTTCATTCATGTGTTACACAGCACGTTTGAGCTTCTCAAGAACCAATGAGGTTCTTTCATGTGTTACACAGCACGTTTGAGCTTCAGCAAGATCCAATGAGGTTCATTCATGTGTTACGCAGCACGTTTGAGCTTCAGCGAGAACCAATGAGGTTCATTCATGTGTTACGCAGCACGTTTGAGCTTCAGCAGGAACCAATGAGGTTCATTCATGTGTTACGCAGCACGTTTGAGCTTCAGCAGGAACCAATGAGTTTCATTCTCGTGTTACGCAGCACGTTTGAGCTTCAGCGAGAACCAATGAGGTTCATTCTCATGTTACGCAGCACGTTTGAGCTTCAGCAAGAACCAATGAGGTTCATTCATGTGTTACGCATCACGTTTGAGCTTCAGCGAGAACCAATGAGGTTCATTCATGTGTTACGCAGCACGTTTGAGCTTCAGCGAGAACCAATGAGGTTCATTCATGTGTTACGCAGCACGTTTGAGCTTCTCAAGAACCAATGAGGTTCATTCATGTGTTACGCAGCACGTTTGAGCTTCAGCGAGAGCCAGTGAGGTTCATTCATGTGTTACGCAGCACGTTTGAGCTTCAGCAAGAACCAATGAGGTTCATTCATGTGTTACGCAGCACGTTTGAGCTTCAGCAAGAGCCAATGAGGTTCATTCATGTGTTACGCAGCACGTTTGAACTTCAGCGAGAACCAGTAAGGTTCATTCTCGTGTTACGCAGCACATTTGAGCTTCAGCAAGAACCAATGAGGTTCATTCTCGTGTTACGCAGCACGCTTGAGCTTCAGCGAGAACCAGTGAGGTTCATTCTCATGTTACGTAGCACGTTTGAGCTTCAGCGAGAATCAATGAGGTTCATTCTCGTGTTACGCAGCACGTTTGAGCTTCAGCGAGAATCAATGAGGTTCATTCTCGTGTTACGCAGCACGTTTGAGCTTCAGCGAGAACCAGTGAGGTTCATTCTCGTGTTACGCAGCACGTTTGAGTTTCAGCGAGAACCAATGAGGTTCATTCATGTGTTACGCAGCACGTTTGAGCTTCAGCGAGAACCAATGAGGTTCATTCATGTGTTACGCAGCACGTTTGAGCTTCAGCAAGAACCAATGAGGTTCATTCATGTGTTACGCATCACGTTTGAGCTTCAGCGAGAACCAATGAAGTTCATTCATGTGTTACGCAGCACGTTTGAGCTTCTCAAGAACCAATGAGGTTCATTCATGTGTTACGCAGCACGTTTGAGCTTCTCAAGAACCAATGAGGTTCATTCATGTGTTACGCAGCACGTTTGAGCTTCAGCAAGAACCAATGAGGTTCATTCATGTGTTACGCAGCACGTTTGAGCTTCAGCGAGAACCAATGAGGTTCATTCATGTGTTACTCAGCACGTTTGAGCTTCTCAAGAACCAATGAGGTTCTTTCATGTGTTACACAGCACGTTTGAGCTTCAGCGAGAACCAATGAGGTTCATTCATGTGTTACGCAGCACGTTTGAGCTTCAGCGAGAACCAATGAGGTTCATTCATGTGTTACGCAGCACGTTTGAGCTTCAGCAGGAACCAATGAGGTTCATTCATGTGTTACGCAGCACGTTTGAGCTTCAGCTAGAACCAGTGAGGTTCATTCTCGTGTTACGCAGCACGTTTGAGCTTCAGCGAGAACCAATGAGGTTCATTCTCATGTTACGCAGCACGTTTGAGCTTCAGCAAGAACCAATGAGGTTCATTCATGTGTTACCCAGCACGTTTGAGCTTCAGCAAGAACCAATGAGGTTCATTCATGTGTTACGCATCACGTTTGAGCTTCTCAAGAACCAATGAGGTTCATTCTCGTGTTACGCAGCACGTTTGAGCTTCAGCGAGAACCAATGAGGTTCATTCTCATGTTACGCAGCACGTTTGAGCTTCAGCAAGAACCAATGAGGTTCATTCATGTGTTACGCATCACGTTTGAGCTTCAGCGAGAACCAATGAGGTTCATTCATGTGTTACGCAGCACGTTTGAGCTTCAGCGAGAACCAATGAGGTTCATTCATGTGTTACGAAGCACGTTTGAGCTTCTCAAGAACCAATGAGGTTCATTCATGTGTTACGCAGCACGTTTGAGCTTCTCAAGAACCAATGAGGTTCATTCATGTGTTACGCAGCACGTTTGAGCTTCAGCAAGAACCAATGAGGTTCATTCATGTGTTACGCATCACGTTTGAGCTTCAGCGAGAACCAATGAGGTTCATTCATGTGTTACGCAGCACGTTTGAGCTTCAGCGAGAACCAATGTGGTTCATTCATGTGTTACGAAGCACGTTTGAGCTTCTCAAGAACCAATGAGGTTCATTCATGTGTTACGCAGCACGTTTGAGCTTCTCAAGAACCAGTGAGGTTCATTCATGTGTTACCCAGCACGTTTGAGCTTCAGCAAGAACCAATGAGGTTCATTCATGTGTTACGCATCACGTTTGAGCTTCTCAAGAACCAATGAGGTTCATTCATGTGTCACGCAGCACGTTTGAGCTTCTCAAGAACCAATGAGGTTCATTCTCGTGTTACGCAGCACGTTTGAGCTTCTCAAGAACCAATGAGGTTCATTCATGTGTTACGCAGCACGTTTGAACTTCAGCAAGAACCAATGAGGTTCATTCATGTGTTACACAGCACGTTTGAGCTTCTCAAGAACCAATGAGGTTCTTTCATGTGTTACACAGCACGTTTGAGCTTCAGCAAGAACCAATGAGGTTCATTCATGTGTTACGCAGCACGTTTGAGCTTCAGCGAGAACCAATGAGGTTCATTCATGTGTTACGCAGCACGTTTGAGCTTCAGCAGGAACCAATGAGGTTCATTCATGTGTTACGCAGCACGTTTGAGCTTCAGCAGGAACCAATGAGTTTCATTCTCGTGTTACGCAGCACGTTTGAGCTTCAGCGAGAACCAATGAGGTTCATTCTCATGTTACGCAGCACGTTTGAGCTTCAGCAAGAACCAATGAGGTTCATTCATGTGTTACGCATCACGTTTGAGCTTCAGCGAGAACCAATGAGGTTCATTCATGTGTTACGCAGCACGTTTGAGCTTCAGCGAGAACCAATGAGGTTCATTCATGTGTTACGCAGCACGTTTGAGCTTCTCAAGAACCAATGAGGTTCATTCATGTGTTACGCAGCACGTTTGAGCTTCAGCGAGAGCCAGTGAGGTTCATTCATGTGTTACGCAGCACGTTTGAGCTTCAGCAAGAACCAATGAGGTTCATTCTTGTGTTACGCAGCACGTTTCAGCTTCAGCAAGAGCCAATGAGGTTCATTCATGTGTTACGCAGCACGTTTGAGCTTCTCAAGAACCAATGAGGTTCATTCATGTGTTACGCAGCACGTTTGAGCTTCTCAAGAACCAATGAGGTTCATTCTCGTGTTACGCAGCACGTTTGAGCTTCAGCGAGAGCCAATGAGGTTCATTCTCGTGTTACGCATCACGTTTGAGCTTCAGCAAGAACCAATGAGGTTCATTCTCGTGTTACGCAGCACGTTTGAACTTCAGCGAGAACCAGTAAGGTTCATTCTCGTGTTACGCAGCACGTTTGAGCTTCAGCAAGAACCAATGAGGTTCATTCTCGTGTTACGCAGCACGCTTGAGCTTCAGCGAGAACCAGTGAGGTTCATTCTCATGTTACGCAGCACGTTTGAGCTTCAGCGAGAATCAATGAGGTTCATTCTCGTGTTACGCAGCACGTTTGAGCTTCAGCGAGAATCAATGAGGTTCATTCTCGTGTTACGCAGCACGTTTGAGCTTCAGCGAGAACCAGTGAGGTTCATTCTCGTGTTACGCAGCACGTTTGAGTTTCAGCGAGAACCAATGAGGTTCATTCATGTGTTACGCAGCACGTTTGAGCTTCAGTGAGAACCAATGAGGTTCATTCATGTGTTACGCAGCACGTTTGAGCATCAGCAAGAACCAATGAGGTTCATTCATGTGTTACGCATCACGTTTGAGCTTCAGCGAGAACCAATGAAGTTCATTCATGTGTTACGCAGCACGTTTGAGCTTCTCAAGAACCAATGAGGTTCATTCATGTGTAACGCAGCACGTTTGAGCTTCTCAAAAACCAGTGAGGTTCATTCATGTGTTACGCAGCACGTTTGAGCTTCTCAAAAACCAATGAGGTTCATTCATGTGTTACGCATCACGTTTGAGCTTCAGCGAGAACCAATGAGGTTCATTCATGTGTTACGCAGCACGTTTGAGCTTCGGCGAGAACCAATGAGGTTCATTCATGTGTTACGAAGCACGTTTGAGCTTCTCAAGAACCAATGAGGTTCATTCATATGTTACGCAGCACGTTTGAGCTTCAGCTAGAACCAGTGAGGTTCATTCTCGTGTTACGCAGCACGTTTGAGCTTCAGCTAGAACCAGTGAGATTCATTCTCGTGTTACGCATCACGTTTGAGCTTCAGCGAGAACCAATGAGGTTCATTCATGTGTTACGCAGCACGTTTGAGCTTCAGCGAGAACCAATGTGGTTCATTCATGTGTTACGAAGCACGTTTGAGCTTCTCAAGAACCAATGAGGTTCATTCATGTGTTACGCAGCACGTTTGAGCTTCTCAAGAACCAGTGAGGTTCATTCATGTGTTACCCAGCACGTTTGAGCTTCAGCAAGAACCAATGAGGTTCATTCATGTGTTACGCATCACGTTTGAGCTTCTCAAGAACCAATGAGGTTCATTCATGTGTCACGCAGCACGTTTGAGCTTCTCAAGAACCAATGAGGTTCATTCTCGTGTTACGCAGCACGTTTGAGCTTCTCAAGAACCAATGAGGTTCATTCATGTGTTACGCAGCACGTTTGAACTTCAGCAAGAACCAATGAGGTTCATTCATGTGTTACACAGCACGTTTGAGCTTCTCAAGAACCAATGAGGTTCTTTCATGTGTTACACAGCACGTTTGAGCTTCAGCAAGAACCAATGAGGTTCATTCATGTGTTACGCAGCACGTTTGAGCTTCAGCGAGAACCAATGAGGTTCATTCATGTGTTACGCAGCACGTTTGAGCTTCAGCAGGAACCAATGAGGTTCATTCATGTGTTACGCAGCACGTTTGAGCTTCAGCAGGAACCAATGAGTTTCATTCTCGTGTTACGCAGCACGTTTGAGCTTCAGCGAGAACCAATGAGGTTCATTCTCATGTTACGCAGCACGTTTGAGCTTCAGCAAGAACCAATGAGGTTCATTCATGTGTTACGCATCACGTTTGAGCTTCAGCGAGAACCAATGAGGTTCATTCATGTGTTACGCAGCACGTTTGAGCTTCAGCGAGAAGCAATGAGGTTCATTCATGTGTTACGCAGCACGTTTGAGCTTCTCAAGAACCAATGAGGTTCATTCATGTGTTACGCAGCACGTTTGAGCTTCAGCGAGAGCCAGTGAGGTTCATTCATGTGTTACGCAGCACGTTTGAGCTTCAGCAAGAACCAATGAGGTTCATTCTTGTGTTACGCAGCACGTTTCAGCTTCAGCAAGAGCCAATGAGGTTCATTCATGTGTTACGCAGCACGTTTGAGCTTCTCAAGAACCAATGAGGTTCATTCATGTGTTACGCAGCACGTTTGAGCTTCTCAAGAACCAATGAGGTTCATTCTCGTGTTACGCAGCACGTTTGAGCTTCAGCGAGAGCCAATGAGGTTCATTCTCGTGTTACGCATCACGTTTGAGCTTCAGCAAGAACCAATGAGGTTCATTCTCGTGTTACGCAGCACGTTTGAACTTCAGCGAGAACCAGTAAGGTTCATTCTCGTGCTACGCAGCACGTTTGAGCTTCAGCAAGAACCAATGAGGTTCATTCTCGTGTTACGCAGCACGCTTGAGCTTCAGCGAGAACCAGTGAGGTTCATTCTCATGTTACGCAGCACGTTTGAGCTTCAGCGAGAATCAATGAGGTTCAATCTCGTGTTACGCAGCACGTTTGAGCTTCAGCGAGAATCAATGAGGTTCATTCTCGTGTTACGCAGCACGTTTGAGCTTCAGCGAGAACCAGTGAGGTTCATTCTCGTGTTACGCAGCACGTTTGAGTTTCAGCGAGAACCAATGAGGTTCATTCATGTGTTACGCAGCACGTTTGAGCTTCAGTGAGAACCAATGAGGTTCATTCATGTGTTACGCAGCACGTTTGAGCTTCAGCAAGAACCAATGAGGTTCATTCATGTGTTACGCATCACGTTTGAGCTTCAGCGAGAACCAATGAAGTTCATTCATGTGTTACGCAGCACGTTTGAGCTTCTCAAGAACCAATGAGGTTCATTCATGTGTTACGCAGCACGTTTGAGCTTCTCAAAAACCAGTGAGGTTCATTCATGTGTTACGCAGCACGTTTGAGCTTCTCAAAAACCAATGAGGTTCATTCATGTGTTACGCATCACGTTTGAGCTTCAGCGAGAACCAATGAGGTTCATTCATGTGTTACGCAGCACGTTTGAGCTTCGGCGAGAACCAATGAGGTTCATTCATGTGTTACGAAGCACGTTTGAGCTTCTCAAGAACCAATGAGGTTCATTCATATGTTACGCAGCACGTTTGAGCTTCAGCTAGAACCAGTGAGGTTCATTCTCGTGTTATGCAGCACGTTTGAGCTTCAGCTAGAACCAGTGAGATTCATTCTCGTGTTACGCAGCACGTTTGAGCTTCAGCGAGAACCAATGAGGTTCATTCTCATGTTACGCAGCACGTTTGAGCTTCAGCAAGAACCAATGAGGTTCATTCATGTGTTACGCATCACGTTTGAGCTTCAGCGAGAACCAATGAGGTTCATTCTCGTGTTACGCAGCACGTTTGAGCTTCAGCTAGAACCAGTGAGGTTCATTCTCGTGTTACGCAGCACGTTTGAGCTTCATCGAAAACCAATGAGGTTCATTCTCATGTTACGCAGCACGTTTGAGCTTCAGCAAGAACCAATGAGGTTCATTCATGTGTTATGCATCACGTTTGAGCTTCAGCGAGAACCAATGAGGTTCATTCATGTGTTACGCAGCACGTTTGAGCTTCAGCGAGAACCAATGAGGTTCATTCATGTGTTACGAAGCACGTTTGAGCTTCTCAAGAACCAATGAGGTTCATTCATGTGTTACGCAGCACGTTTGAGCTTCTCAAGAACCAATGAGGTTCATTCATGTGTTACGCAGCACGCTTGAGCTTCAGCAAGAACCAATGAGGTTCATTCATGTGTTACGCATCACGTTTGAGCTTCAGCGAGAACCAATGAGGTTCATTCATGTGTTACGCAGCACGTTTGAGCTTCAGCGAGAACCAATGTGGTTCATTCATGTGTTACGAAGCACGTTTGAGCTTTTCAAGAACCAATGAGGTTCATTCATGTGTTACGCAGCACGTTTGAGCTTCTTAAGAACCAGTGAGGTTCATTCATGTGTTACCCAGCACGTTTGAGCTTCAGCAAGAACCAATGAGGTTCATTCTCGTGTTACGCATCACGTTTGAGCTTCAGCAAGAGCCAATGAGGTTCATTCTCGTGTTACGCATCACGTTTGAGCTTCAGCGAGAGCCAGTGAGGTTCATTCATGTGTTACGCAGCACGTTTGAGCTTCAGCAAGAGCCAACGAGGTTCATTCTCGTGTTACGCATCACGTTTGAGCTTCAGCAAGAACCAATGAGGTTCATTCTCGTGTTGCGCATCATGTTTGAGCTTCAGCGAGAACCAATGAGATTCATTCTCGTGTTACGCATCACGTTTGAGCTTCAGCAAGAGCCAATGAGGTTCATTCTCGTGTTACGCATCACGTTTGAGCTTCAGCAAGAACCAATGAGGTTCATTCTCGTGTTACGCAGCACGTTTGAGCTTCAGCGAGAGCCAATGAGGTTCATTCTCGTGTTACGCAGCACGTTTGAGCTTCAGCGAGAGCCAATGAGGTTCATTCTCATGTTACGCAGCACGTTTGAGCTTCAGCAAGAACCAATGAGGTTCAATCATGTGTTACGCATCACGTTTGAGCTTCAGCGAGAACCAATGAGGTTCATTCATGTGTTACGCAGCACGTTTGAGCTTCAGCGAGAACCAATGAGGTTCGTTCATGTGTTACGAAGCACGTTTGAGCTTCTCAAAAACCAGTGAGGTTCATTCATGTGTTACGCAGCACGTTTGAGCTTCTCAAGAACCAATGAGGTTCATTCATGTGTTACGCATCACGTTTGAGCTTCAGCGAGAACCAATGAGGTTCATTCATGTGTTACGCAGCACGTTTGAGCTTCGGCGAGAACCAATGAGGTTCATTCATGTGTTACGAAGCACGTTTGAGCTTCTCAAGAACCAATGAGGTTCATTCATATGTTACGCAGCACGTTTGAGCTTCAGCTAGAACCAGTGAGGTTCATTCTCGTGTTACGCAGCACGTTTGAGCTTCAGCTAGAACCAGTGAGATTCATTCTCGTGTTACGCAGCACGTTTGAGCTTCAGCGAGAACCAATGAGGTTCATTCTCATGTTACGCAGCACGTTTGAGCTTCAGCGAGAACCAATGAGGTTCATTCTCGTGTTACGCAGCACGTTTGAGCTTCAGCTAGAACCAGTGAGGTTCATTCTCGTGTTACGCAGCACGTTTGAGCTTCAGCGAGAGCCAATGAGGTTCATTCTCGTGTTACGCAGCACGTTTGAGCTTCAGCGAGAGCCAATGAGGTTCATTCTCGTGTTACGCATCACGTTTGAGCTTCAGCAAGAACCAATGAGGTTCATTCTCGTGTTACGCAGCACGTTTGAACTTCAGCGAGAACCAGTAAGGTTCATTCTCGTGTTACGCAGCACGTTTGAGCTTCAGCAAGAACCAATGAGGTTCATTCTCGTGTTACGCAGCACGCTTGAGCTTCAGCGAGAACCAGTGAGGTTCATTCTCGTGTTACGCAGCACGTTTGAGCTTCAGCGAGAATCAATGAGGTTCATTCTCGTGTTACGCAGCACGTTTGAGCTTCAGCGAGAATCAATGAGGTTCATTCTCGTGTTACGCAGCACGTTTGAGCTTCAGCTAGAACCAGTGAGGTTCATTCTCGTGTTACGCAGCACGTTTGAGCTTCAGCTAGAACCAGTGAGGTTCATTCTCGTGTTACGCAGCACGTTTGAGCTTCAGCTAGAACCAGTGAGGTTCATTCTCGTGTTACGCAGCACGTTTGAGCTTCAGCGAGAACCAATGAGGTTCATTCTCATGTTACGCAGCACGTTTGAGCTTCAGCTAGAACCAGTGAGGTTCATTCTCGTGTTACGCAGCACGTTTGAGCTTCAGCTAGAACCAGTGAGGTTCATTCTCGTGTTACGCAGCACGTTTGAGCTTCAGCGAGAACCAATGAGGTTCATTCTCATGTTACGCAGCACATTTGAGCTTCAGCAAGAACCAATGAGGTTCATTCATGTGTTACGCATCACGTTTGAGCTTCAGCGATAACCAATGAGGTTCATTCATGTGTTACGCAGCACGTTTGAGCTTCAGCGAGAACCAATGAGGTTCATTCATGTGTTACGAAGCACGTTTGAGCTTCTCAAGAACCAATGAGGTTCATTCATGTGTTACGCAGCACGTTTGAGCTTCAGCGAGAACCAATGAGGTTCATTCTCATGTTATGCAGCACGTTTGAGCTTCAGCAAGAACCAATGAGGTTCATTCATGTGTTACGCATCACGTTTGAGCTTCAGCGAGAACCAATGAGGTTCATTCATGTGTTACGAAGCACGTTTGAGCTTCTCAAGAACCAATGAGGTTCATTCATGTGTTACGCAGCACGTTTGAGCTTCAGCGAGAACCAATGAGGTTCATTCATGTGTTACGAAGCACGTTTGAGCTTCTCAAGAATCAATGAGGTTCATTCTCGTGTTACGCAGCACGTTTGAACTTCAGCGAGAACCAGTGAGGTTCATTCTCGTGTTACGCAGCACGTTTGAGCTTCAGCTAGAACCAGTGAGGTTCATTCTCGTGTTACGCAGCACGTTTGAGCTTCAGCGAGAACCAATGAGGTTCATTCTCATGTTATGCAGCACGTTTGAGCTTCAGCAAGAACCAATGAGGTTCATTCATGTGTTACGCATCACGTTTGAGCTTCAGCGAGAACCAATGAGGTTCATTCATGTGTTACGAAGCACGTTTGAGCTTCTCAAGAACCAATGAGGTTCATTCATGTGTTACGCAGCACGTTTGAGCTTCAGCGAGAACCAATGAGGTTCATTCATGTGTTACGAAGCACGTTTGAGCTTCTCAAGAATCAATGAGGTTCATTCTCGTGTTACGCAGCACGTTTGAACTTCAGCGAGAACCAGTGAGGTTCATTCTCGTGTTACGCAGCACGTTTGAGCTTCAGCTAGAACCAGTGAGGTTCATTCTCGTGTTACGCAGCACGTTTGAGCTTCAGCGAGAACCAATGAGGTTCATTCTCATGTTATGCAGCACGTTTGAGCTTCAGCAAGAACCAATGAGGTTCATTCATGTGTTACGCATCACGTTTGAGCTTCAGCGAGAACCAATGAGGTTCATTCATGTGTTACGCAGCACGTTTGAGCTTCAGCGAGAACCAATGAGGTTCATTCATGTGTTACGAAGCACGTTTGAGCTTCTCAAGAACCAATGAGGTTCATTCATGTGTTACGCAGCACGTTTGAGCTTCAGCAAGAACCAATGAGGTTCATTCAAGTGTTACGCAGCACGTTTGAGCTTCAGCGAGAGCCAGTGAGGTTCATTCATGTGTTACGCAGCACGTTTGAGCTTCTCAAGAACCAATGAGGTTCATTCATGTGTTACACAGCACGTTTGAGCTTCTCAAGAACCAATGAGGTTCTTTCATGTGTTACACAGCACGTTTGAGCTTCAGCAAGAACCAATGAGGTTCATTCATGTGTTACGCAGCACGTTTGAGCTTCAGCGAGAACCAATGAGGTTCATTCATGTGTTACGCAGCACGTTTGAGCTTCAGCAGGAACCAATGAGGTTCATTCATGTGTTACGCAGCACGTTTGAGCTTCAGCAGGAACCAATGAGGTTCATTCTCGTGTTACGCAGCACGTTTGAGCTTCAGCGAGAACCAATGAGGTTCATTCTCATGTTACGCAGCACGTTTGAGCTTCAGCAGGAACCAATGAGGTTCATTCATGTGTTACGCATCACGTTTGAGCTTCAGCGAGAACCAATGAGGTTCATTCATGTGTTACGCAGCACGTTTGAGCTTCAGAGAGAACCAATGAGGTTCATTCATGTGTTACGAAGCACGTTTGAGCTTCTCAAGAACCAATGAGGTTCATTCATGTGTTACGCAGCACGTTTGAGCTTCTCAAGAACCAATGAGGTTCATTCATGTGTTACGAAGCACGTTTGAGCTTCTCAAGAACCAATGAGGTTCATTCATGTGTTACGCAGCACGTTTGAGCTTCAGCGAGAACCAATGAGGTTCATTCATGTGTTACGAAGCACGTTTGAGCTTCTCAAGAATCAATGAGGTTCATTCTCGTGTTACGCAGCACGTTTGAACTTCAGCGAGAACCAGTGAGGTTCATTCTCGTGTTACGCAGCACGTTTGAGCTTCAGCTAGAACCAGTGAGGTTCATTCTCGTGTTACGCAGCACGTTTGAGCTTCAGCGAGAACCAATGAGGTTCATTCTCATATTATGCAGCACGTTTGAGCTTCAGCAAGAACCAATGAGGTTCATTCATGTGTTACGCATCACGTTTGAGCTTCAGCGAGAACCAATGAGGTTCATTCATGTGTTACGCAGCACGTTTGAGCTTCAGCGAGAACCAATGAGGTTCATTCATGTGTTACGAAGCACGTTTGAGCTTCTCAAGAACCAATGAGGTTCATTCATGTGTTATGCAGCACGTTTGAGCTTCAGCAGGAACCAATGAGGTTCATTCATGTGTTACGCAGCACGTTTGAGCTTCAGCGAGAACCAATGAGGTTCATTCATGTGTTACGCAGCACGTTTGAGCTTCAGCAGGAACCAATGAGGTTCATTCATGTGTTACGCAGCACGTTTGAGCTTCAGCAGGAACCAATGAGGTTCATTCTCGTGTTACGCAGCACGTTTGAGCTTCAGCGAGAACCAATGAGGTTCATTCTCATGTTACGCAGCACGTTTGAGCTTCAGCAGGAACCAATGAGGTTCATTCATGTGTTACGCATCACGTTTGAGCTTCAGCGAGAACCAATGAGGTTCATTCATGTGTTACGCAGCACGTTTGAGCTTCAGAGAGAACCAATGAGGTTCATTCATGTGTTACGAAGCACGTTTGAGCTTCTCAAGAACCAATGAGGTTCATTCATGTGTTACGCAGCACGTTTGAGCTTCTCAAGAACCAATGAGGTTCATTCATGTGTTACGAAGCACGTTTGAGCTTCTCAAGAACCAATGAGGTTCATTCATGTGTTACGCAGCACGTTTGAGCTTCAGCGAGAACCAATGAGGTTCATTCATGTGTTACGAAGCACGTTTGAGCTTCTCAAGAATCAATGAGGTTCATTCTCGTGTTACGCAGCACGTTTGAACTTCAGCGAGAACCAGTGAGGTTCATTCTCGTGTTACGCAGCACGTTTGAGCTTCAGCTAGAACCAGTGAGGGTTATTCTCGTGTTACGCAGCACGTTTGAGCTTCAGCGAGAACCAATGAGGTTCATTCTCATGTTATGCAGCACGTTTGAGCTTCAGCAAGAACCAATGAGGTTCATTCATGTGTTACGCATCATGTTTGAGCTTCAGCGAGAACCAATGAGGTTCATTCATGTGTTACGCAGCACGTTTGAGCTTCAGCGAGAACCAATGAGGTTCATTCATGTGTTACGAAGCACGTTTGAGCTTCTCAAGAACCAATGAGGTTCATTCATGTGTTACGCAGCACGTTTGAGCTTCTCAAGAACCAATGAGGTTCATTCATGTGTTACGCAGCACGTTTGAGCTTCAGCAAGAACCAATGAGGTTCATTCAAGTGTTACGCAGCACGTTTGAGCTTCAGCGAGAGCCAGTGAGGTTCATTCATGTGTTACGCAGCACGTTTGAGCTTCTCAAGAACCAATGAGGTTCATTCATGTGTTACGCAGCACGTTTGAGCTTCAGCAAGAACCAATGAGGTTCATTCATGTGTTACGCAGCACGTTTGAGCTTCAGCAAGAACCAATGAGGTTCATTCAAGTGTTACGCAGCACGTTTGAGCTTCAGCGAGAGCCAGTGAGGTTCATTCATGTGTTACGCAGCACGTTTGAGCTTCTCAAGAACCAATGAGGTTCATTCATGTGTTACACAGCACGTTTGAGCTTCTCAAGAACCAATGAGGTTCTTTCATGTGTTACACAGCACGTTTGAGCTTCAGCAAGAACCAATGAGGTTCATTCATGTGTTACGCAGCACGTTTGAGCTTCAGCGAGAACCAATGAGGTTCATTCATGTGTTACGCAGCACGTTTGAGCTTCAGCAGGAACCAATGAGGTTCATTCATGTGTTACGCAGCACGTTTGAGCTTCAGCAGGAACCAATGAGGTTCATTCTCGTGTTACGCAGCACGTTTGAGCTTCAGCGAGAACCAATGAGGTTCATTCTCATGTTACGCAGCACGTTTGAGCTTCAGCAGGAACCAATGAGGTTCATTCATGTGTTACGCATCACGTTTGAGCTTCAGCGAGAACCAATGAGGTTCATTCATGTGTTACGCAGCACGTTTGAGCTTCAGAGAGAACCAATGAGGTTCATTCATGTGTTACGAAGCACGTTTGAGCTTCTCAAGAACCAATGAGGTTCATTCATGTATTACGCAGCACGTTTGAGCTTCTCAAGAACCAATGAGGTTCATTCATGTGTTACGAAGCACGTTTGAGCTTCTCAAGAACCAATGAGGTTCATTCATGTGTTACGCAGCACGTTTGAGCTTCAGCGAGAACCAATGAGGTTCATTCATGTGTTACGAAGCACGTTTGAGCTTCTCAAGAATCAATGAGGTTCATTCTCGTGTTACGCAGCACGTTTGAACTTCAGCGAGAACCAGTGAGGTTCATTCTCGTGTTACGCAGCACGTTTGAGCTTCAGCTAGAACCAGTGAGGTTCATTCTCGTGTTACGCAGCACGTTTGAGCTTCAGCGAGAACCAATGAGGTTCATTCTCATGTTATGCAGCACGTTTGAGCTTCAGCAAGAACCAATGAGGTTCATTCATGTGTTACGCATCACGTTTGAGCTTCAGCGAGAACCAATGAGGTTCATTCATGTGTTACGCAGCACGTTTGAGCTTCAGCGAGAACCAATGAGGTTCATTCATGTGTTACGAAGCACTTTTGAGCTTCTCAAGAACCAATGAGGTTCATTCATGTGTTACGCAGCACGTTTGAGCTTCTCAAGAACCAATGAGGTTCATTCATGTGTTACGCAGCACGTTTGAGCTTCAGCAAGAACCAATGAGGTTCATTCAAGTGTTACGCAGCACGTTTGAGCTTCAGCGAGAGCCAGTGAGGTTCATTCATGTGTTACGCAGCACGTTTGAGCTTCTCAAGAACCAATGAGGTTCATTCATGTGTTACACAGCACGTTTGAGCTTCTCAAGAACCAATGAGGTTCTTTCATGTGTTACACAGCACGTTTGAGCTTCAGCAAGAACCAATGAGGTTCATTCATGTGTTACGCAGCACGTTTGAGCTTCAGCGAGAACCAATGAGGTTCATTAATGTGTTACGCAGCACGTTTGAGCTTCAGCAGGAACCAATGAGGTTCATTCATGTGTTACGCAGCACGTTTGAGCTTCAGCAGGAACCAATGAGGTTCATTCTCGTGTTACGCAGCACGTTTGAGCTTCAGCGAGAACCAATGAGGTTCATTCTCATGTTACGCAGCACGTTTGAGCTTCAGCAGGAACCAATGAGGTTCATTCATGTGTTACGCATCACGTTTGAGCTTCAGCGAGAACCAATGAGGTTCATTCATGTGTTACGCAGCACGTTTGAGCTTCAGCGAGAACCAATGAGGTTCATTCATGTGTTACGAAGCACGTTTGAGCTTCTCAAGAACCAATGAGGTTCATTCATGTGTTACGCAGCACGTTTGAGCTTCTCAAGAACCAATGAGGTTCATTCATGTGTTACGCAGCACGTTTGAGCTTCAGCAAGAACCAATGAGGTTCATTCATGTGTTACGCATCACGTTTGAGCTTCAGCGAGAACCAATGAGGTTCATTCATGTGTTACGCAGCACGTTTGAGCTTCAGCGAGAACCAATGTGGTTCATTCATGTGTTACGAAGCACGTTTGAGCTTCTCAAGAACCAATGAGGTTCATTCATGTGTTACGCAGCACGTTTGAGCTTCTCAAGAACTAATGAGGTTCATTCATGTGTTACGCAGCACGTTTGAGCTTCAGCGAGAGCCAGTGAGGTTCATTCATGTGTTACGCAGCACGTTTGAGCTTCAGCAAGAACCAATGAGGTTCATTCATGTGTTACGCAGCACGTTTGAGCTTCAGCAAGAGCCAATGAGGTTCATTCATGTGTTACGCAGCACGTTTGAGCTTCAGCGAGAACCAATGAGGTTCATTCATGTGTTACGCAGCACGTTTGAGCTTCAGCAGGAACCAATGAGGTTCATTCATGTGTTACGCAGCACGTTTGAGCTTCTCAAGAACCAATGAGGTTCATTCATGTGTTACGCAGCACGTTTGAGCTTCAGCGAGAACCAATGAGGTTCATTCTCATGTTACGCAGCACGTTTGAGCTTCAGCAAGAACCAATGAGGTTCATTCATGTGTTACGCATCACGTTTGAGCTTCAGCGAGAACCAATGAGGTTCATTCATGTGTTATGCAGCACGTTTGAGCTTCAGCGAGAACCAATGAGGTTCATTCATGTGTTACGAAGCACGTTTGAGCTTCTCAAGAACCAATGAGGTTCTTTCATGTGTTACGCAGCACGTTTGAGCTTCTCAAGAATCAATGAGGTTCATTCTCGTGTTACGCAGCACGTTTGAACTTCAGCGAGAACCAATGAGGTTCATTCATGTGTTACGAAGCACGTTTGAGCTTCTCAAGAACCAATGAGGTTCATTCATGTGTTACGAAGCACGTTTGAGCTTCTCAAGAATCAATGAGGTTCATTCTCGTGTTACGCAGCACGTTTGAACTTCAGCGAGAACCAGTGAGGTTCATTCTCGTGTTACGCAGCACGTTTGAGCTTCAGCTAGAACCAGTGAGGTTCATTCTCGTGTTACGCAGCACGTTTGAGCTTCAGCGAGAACCAATGAGGTTCATTCTCATGTTATGCAGCACGTTTGAGCTTCAGCAAGAACCAATGAGGTTCATTCATGTGTTACGCATCACGTTTGAGCTTCAGCGAGAACCAATGAGGTTCATTCATGTGTTACGCAGCACGTTTGAGCTTCAGCAAGAACCAATCAGGTTCATTCATGTGTTACGCAGCACGTTTGAGCTTCAGCGAGAGCCAGTGAGGTTCATTCATGTGTTACGCAGCACGTTTGAGCTTCTCAAGAACCAATGAGGTTCATTCATGTGTTACACAGCACGTTTGAGCTTCTCAAGAACCAATGAGGTTCTTTCATGTGTTACACAGCACGTTTGAGCTTCAGCAAGAACCAATGAGGTTCATTCTCGTGTTACGCAGCACGTTTGAGCTTCAGCGAGAACCAATGAGGTTCATTCTCATGTTACGCAGCACGTTTGAGCTTCAGCAGGAACCAATGAGGTTCATTCATGTGTTACGCATCACGTTTGAGCTTCAGCGAGAACCAATGAGGTTCATTCATGTGTTACGCAGCACGTTTGAGCTTCAGCGAGAACCAATGAGGTTCATTCATGTGTTACGAAGCACGTTTGAGCTTCTCAAGAACCAATGAGGTTCATTCATGTGTTACGCAGCACGTTTGAGCTTCTCAAGAACCAATGAGGTTCATTCATGTGTTACGCAGCACGTTTGAGCTTCAGCAAGAACCAATGAGGTTCATTCATGTGTTACGCATCACGTTTGAGCTTCAGCGAGAACCAATGAGGTTCATTCATGTGTTACGCAGCACGTTTGAGCTTCAGCGAGAACCAATGTGGTTCATTCATGTGTTACGAAGCACGTTTGAGCTTCTCAAGAACCAATGAGGTTCATTCATGTGTTACGCAGCACGTTTGAGCTTCTCAAGAACTAATGAGGTTCATTCATGTGTTACGCAGCACGTTTGAGCTTCAGCGAGAGCCAGTGAGGTTCATTCATGTGTTACGCAGCACGTTTGAGCTTCAGCAAGAACCAATGAGGTTCATTCATGTGTTACGCAGCACGTTTGAGCTTCAGCAAGAGCCAATGAGGTTCATTCATGTGTTACGCAGCACGTTTGAGCTTCAGCGAGAACCAATGAGGTTCATTCATGTGTTACGCAGCACGTTTGAGCTTCAGCAGGAACCAATGAGGTTCATTCATGTGTTACGCAGCACGTTTGAGCTTCTCAAGAACCAATGAGGTTCATTCATGTGTTACGCAGCAC
Organism: Rhinogobio ventralis; assembly: GCA_039654625.1. Lineage (NCBI taxonomy): Eukaryota > Metazoa > Chordata > Actinopteri > Cypriniformes > Gobionidae > Rhinogobio > Rhinogobio ventralis. The sequence continues at coordinate 822,993 of CM077197.1, forward strand.
GTTTGAGCTTCAGCGAGAACCAATGAGGTTCATTCTCATGTTACGCAGCACGTTTGAGCTTCAGCAAGAACCAATGAGGTTCATTCATGTGTTACGCATCACGTTTGAGCTTCAGCGAGAACCAATGAGGTTCATTCATGTGTTATGCAGCACGTTTGAGCTTCAGCGAGAACCAATGAGGTTCATTCATGTGTTACGAAGCACGTTTGAGCTTCTCAAGAACCAATGAGGTTCTTTCATGTGTTACGCAGCACGTTTGAGCTTCTCAAGAATCAATGAGGTTCATTCTCGTGTTACGCAGCACGTTTGAACTTCAGCGAGAACCAATGAGGTTCATTCATGTGTTACGAAGCACGTTTGAGCTTCTCAAGAACCAATGAGGTTCATTCATGTGTTACGAAGCACGTTTGAGCTTCTCAAGAATCAATGAGGTTCATTCTCGTGTTACGCAGCACGTTTGAACTTCAGCGAGAACCAGTGAGGTTCATTCTCGTGTTACGCAGCACGTTTGAGCTTCAGCTAGAACCAGTGAGGTTCATTCTCGTGTTACGCAGCACGTTTGAGCTTCAGCGAGAACCAATGAGGTTCATTCTCATGTTATGCAGCACGTTTGAGCTTCAGCAAGAACCAATGAGGTTCATTCATGTGTTACGCATCACGTTTGAGCTTCAGCGAGAACCAATGAGGTTCATTCATGTGTTACGCAGCACGTTTGAGCTTCAGCAAGAACCAATCAGGTTCATTCATGTGTTACGCAGCACGTTTGAGCTTCAGCGAGAGCCAGTGAGGTTCATTCATGTGTTACGCAGCACGTTTGAGCTTCTCAAGAACCAATGAGGTTCATTCATGTGTTACACAGCACGTTTGAGCTTCTCAAGAACCAATGAGGTTCTTTCATGTGTTACACAGCACGTTTGAGCTTCAGCAAGAACCAATGAGGTTCATTCATGTGTTACGCAGCACGTTTGAGCTTCAGCGAGAACCAATGAGGTTCATTCATGTGTTACGCAGCACGTTTGAGCTTCAGCAGGAACCAATGAGGTTCATTCATGTGTTACGCAGCACGTTTGAGCTTCAGCAGGAACCAATGAGGTTCATTCTCGTGTTACGCAGCACGTTTGAGCTTCAGCGAGAACCAATGAGGTTCATTCTCATGTTACGCAGCACGTTTGAGCTTCAGCAGGAACCAATGAGGTTCATTCATGTGTTACGCATCACGTTTGAGCTTCAACGAGAACCAATGAGGTTCATTCATGTGTTACGCAGCACGTTTGAGCTTCAGCGAGAACCAATGAGGTTCATTCATGTGTTACGAAGCACGTTTGAGCTTCTCAAGAACCAATGAGGTTCATTCATGTGTTACGCAGCACGTTTGAGCTTCTCAAGAACCAATGAGGTTCATTCATGTGTTACGCAGCACGTTTGAGCTTCAGCAAGAACCAATGAGGTTCATTCATGTGTTACGCATCACGTTTGAGCTTCAGCGAGAACCAGTGAGGTTCATTCATGTGTTACGCAGCACGTTTGAGCTTCAGCGAGAACCAATGAGGTTCATTCATGTGTTACGCAGCACGTTTGAGCTTCAGCAGGAACCAATGAGGTTCATTCATGTGTTACGCAGCACGTTTGAGCTTCTCAAGAACCAATGAGGTTCATTCATGTGTTACGCAGCACGTTTGAGCTTCAGCGAGAACCAATGAGGTTCATTCTCATGTTACGCAGCACGTTTGAGCTTCAGCAAGAACCAATGAGGTTCATTCATGTGTTACGCATCACGTTTGAGCTTCAGCGAGAACCAATGAGGTTCATTCATGTGTTATGCAGCACGTTTGAGCTTCAGCGAGAACCAATGAGGTTCATTCATGTGTTACGAAGCACGTTTGAGCTTCTCAAGAACCAATGAGGTTCATTCATGTGTTACGCAGCACCTTTTGAGCTTCAGCGAGAGCCAGTGAGGTTCATTCATGTGTTACGCAGCACGTTTGAGCTTCAGCAAGAACCAATGAGGTTCATTCATGTGTTACGCAGCACGTTTGAGCTTCAGCAAGAGCCAATGAGGTTCATTCATGTGTTACGCAGCACATTTGAGCTTCTCAAGAACCAATGAGGTTCATTCATGTGTTACGCAGCACGTTTGAGCTTGTCAAGAACCAATGAGGTTCATTCATGTGTTACCCAGCACGTTTGAGCTTCAGCAAGAACCAATGAGGTTCATTCATGTGTTACGCAGCACGTTTGAGCTTCTCAAGAACCAATGAGGTTCATTCATGTGTTACGCAGCACGTTTGAGCTTCTCAAGAACCAATGAGGTTCATTCATGTGTTACCCAGCACGTTTGAGCTTCAGCGAGAACCAATGAGGTTCATTCATGTGTTACCCAGCACGTTTGAGCTTCAGCAAGAACCAATGAGGTTCATTCATGTGTTACCCAGCACGTTTGAGCTTCAGCAAGAACCAATGAGGTTCATTCTCGTGTTACGCAGCACGTTTGAGCTTCAGCAAGAACCAATGAGGTTCATTCATGTGTTACGCAGCACGTTTGAGCTTCTCAAGATCCAATGAGGTTCATTCTCATGTTACGCAGCACGTTTGAGCTTCTCAAGAACCAATGAGGTTCATTCATGTGTTACGCAGCACGTTTGAACTTCAGCAAGAACCAATGAGGTTCATTCATGTGTTACACAGCACGTTTGAGCTTCTCAAGAACCAATGAGGTTCATTCATGTGTTATGCAGCACGTTTGAGCTTCAGCGAGAACCAATGAGGTTCATTCATGTGTTACACAGCACGTTTGAGCTTCAGCAAGAACCAATGAGGTTCATTCATGTGTTACGCAGCACGTTTGAGCTTCAGCGAGAACCAATGAGGTTCATTCATGTGTTACGCAGCACGTTTGAGCTTCAGCAGGAACCAATGAGGTTCATTCATGTGTTACGCAGCACGTTTGAGCTTCAGCGAGAACCAATGAGGTTCATTCATGTGTTACGCAGCACGTTTGAGCTTCAGCAGGAACCAATGAGGTTCATTCATGTGTTACGCAGCACGTTTGAGCTTCAGCGAGAGCCAATGAGGTTCATTCATGTGTTACGCAGCACGTTTGAGCTTCAGCGAGAACCAATGAGGTTCATTCATGTGTTACGCAGCACGTTTGAGCTTCAGCGAGAACCAATGAGGTTCATTCATGTGTTATGCATCACGTTTGAGCTTCAGCAAGAACCAATGAGGTTCATTCATGTGTTATGCAGCACGTTTGAGCTTCTGTTTATGTTCGCTGATTAATTTTTACATGTGAATAAAAGCATGTCGTAGCTCTCCTAAAATTAAGAGCTTATGCATTGTAATTACTGTAAGTTCTACAAGCACATGAAGACTTTTTACAGTTCAGAATCATTACAGTAATTAAGACATGGCATGAATGCATCTATTATGGTACGCTTATGGTGCGGTCAAGTCATTTCTGTCGGAGCAAGATGGAGGTGTACCTTCTCTAAATTAACTACACAAAAATACAGCAAGGTTTTTTAACTACTTCTAGGAATTAAAGAACAAAGAATGTGTTTTGCTTTTTTCAAAATAATTTATGAAGGCACTGCAAACTTTATCGCTGCATATTATATTGTTATATTAGAATGCTATCATAGTTTGTGCAGACAATTGACTTATTTTATTGTAAATAAAAAAGCCTGACAATGTCACTGTTAAATACCTACAAGTATTGTGGTTTTCGTAACGTTTCTCACTGACACGCCTCAACTCGTAAACTCTTGGCTTAAAGAAAATCCTGATTAAAAGAGTATGTACAATTCCCTGTCCCTACCAACTTTTTTACCTTCTTAAGGAATGACAGTTGAAAATATGATGCTGAATTGTAATTCAGTTGAATGCAATTTAATTCAAAATTGAATCCGACTTCTATAAATATAATAATATAGGTTATTTGACATATTAAATAGGCCTATTTTTAATAAATACTCCACATTATTGGAGTACACTTCTTAAAATGCTCCTTCAAAATGTCAAACAACATAAAGCAGCTTACAAGTACAAAATTAATGTGTTTTATATTTTCTTATTTGTTAGACCAGAGGTGCCCAAAGTTGTTACTACTAAGAGCCAAAATCAAACTTCAAAATATCTTCTTTTGTGTTCAACAACACAAAGAAACTCGTATAGGTTTAGAAAAACTTGAGAGGGTAAGTAAATGATGACATAATTTTAATTTTTGGGTCAACTATCCCTTTAAGTAATTCTTCTTCCTGTCATTCCAGTTGAACTTCCAACTCGTGAGTTGAAAGGAAGCCAATTCTTGTAATGTTGACTGTTTTGCTTGATCGCCACAACAGTACAATGGTTTCCACTGAGAATTCAGTTGGATATTATGAAGGAAATGTACGCTTTGGTCACAGTTCTTCACTTCCACACCCAAACATTGGCTTAATTTATACTCACAGCATGACTGCAATTCGTCCCCAAGGGTTGTGCTTTGAGTTATTGATACTTTGATATATTTCCCCATCAGAATAGAATGATCCATCTTAATTAGAATATCATAACACATGCATGATTGCATAAAGTCTCAGATCAGTCCTCACAAACAATGGGGAAAAGGATGGATGTGTCTGCTGGGGAAGACGAGGAAGAAGAAAATAGACGTTTAAAAAAAATCCATAGTCATAATAAAGGCCATCAAACCCCCCCAAAGAAACAAGACTTTGCATTAGATCTGCAACATATTATTCCAGAGTTTACATGATACCCCCAGAACTTCCCGACATGGGTTATTATCTCATTTTAGCACAGGAAAAAGGATCTCCAAAGACCTCTTTTAAGGTCTGTGAACGTAAACAAATAAGGGTGTAACTGAGAGCTTTTTAGAAGATCTCCATACAGGAAAGATGCATGGATGTACAAGAAACGTCTGTGCATTGTTGAAATTAGTCTTTTCATATACAGCATTAATACTTTGGATAAACCAACCTTTGCAAATCAAATATTACTTGTTCACCGTAGAAGAAGCATTGAACGTAGTAATCCCTTACAAAAACAGGTTTATTCAAGTGTGCTATATTTCTTTTAAATTAAAAACAAGAAAGTCTATGTTTTATGTACTTCTCAGAAATATACTTAAAATTACACTTAAGCAAACTTAAGTTAAATGGTAAATGGACTGCATTTATATAGCGCTTTCAACAGACCCATGGCCACCAAAGCGCTTTACATATTGCCTCACATTCACCCATTCATTCACTCATTCATACACCGACGGCGGTGTCAGCCGTGCACGCTGGGGTTAGGTGTCTTGCTCATAGACACCTCGACACTTGGTCAGGTGGAACCGGGGATGGAACCACCTTCCGGTTTGTAGACAACCCACATGAACCCCTGAGCCACTGCCGCCGAAGTTAAATACTTATATACTTGTTCTCACATAGTTTTACATACTTTGATTTAAACAAAATTTATTTATTAAGAAAACAGACACAAATTAATACCTAAATTGGAACATAGTATACTTTAAGTGCAAAAATAATATATAAATAGAATAGTAAACTACAAGTATGATGTTAAGTTCACTTAAAGAACGCTTACAAGTATATGTGCAGTGTAAAACTACTAAACTAGTAGTTTCCAACAACATTGGACCCCATTGGCTTTGGACAATGAGACAAATAAAATACATTAAGAGCTGCACACACTGTAAAAAATATATACTGTATATATTTTAGTAAACATAATTTATCCAATTGAGTTGTCCAATGTATTTGAATTGATCAAATTAAAAAGTGATATCAACTTTGGGAAGTAAACTAAGGAAACAAAATATATTGAGTTGTGATGTTTTTACAGTGCAGCATTAAAAGAAAAAACAGCACAATAACAGTATGATGACTTTGTCAATCCAGCCTAATTAAAATGACAAGTAGAGATGAAGTAACAGAAACACACCCTCGTCATTGTATTTTTCAGATAATTTATTGTCTTCCCGTCTGAACACTTTCTGGGCTCTTGCTCAACTGACTGACTGGTTGCACAATAACTGCAAGCTGGATGATTTCAGACTCTTAAGACATCAGTGTTGGCAGCAGATTTTCACAACGACACGGTAAACATTGAGGTTTGTTGGGGAAACTAGACTGACATGATGCATTTTGGCCTTTGTTTACGAAATAAACCAACTCAGAATTAGCAAAGAAAGACAAAAATGCTCTACAGGATGTACAGTGGGGGGAAAAAATGCAACAATTTAGATATAAAAGTTAATGGATTAGTTCACTTCAAAATGAAAATTTCCTGATAATTTACTCGCCCCATCTCATCCAAGATGTTCATGTCTTTCTTTCTTCAGTCGGAAAGAAATTACGTTTTTTGAGGAAAACATTCCAGGATTTTTCTCCACGTAATGGACTTCAATGGGAACCAACAGTTGAAGTTCCAAATCAATGCAGTTTCAGAGGAAGGGCTTCAGAGGCTCTGATGATCCCAGAGGAATAGGGTCTGATCCAGACAAACCATCGGACATTTAAAAAAACAGGAAAAATGGGCAAGCGTATGGATTTCAGCGAGTTTGACAAGGGCCAAATTGTGATGGCTAGACGACTGGGTCAGAGCATCTCCAAAACTGCAGCTCTTGTGGGGTGTTCCCGGTCTGCAGTGGTCAGGATCTATCAAAAGTGCTCCAAGGAAGGAACAGTGGAGAACCGGAGACAGGGTCATGGGCGGCCAAGGCTCATTGATGCACGTGGGGAGCGAAGGCTGGCCCGTGTGGTCCGATCAAACAGGCGAGCTACTGGAGCTCAGATTGCTCAAGAAGTTAATGCTGGTTCTGATAGAAAGGTGTCAGAATACACAGAGCATCTCAGTTTGTTGCGTATGGGGCTGCATAGCCGCTGACCAGTCAGGGTGCCCATGCTGACCCCTGTCCACCGCCGAAAGCACCAACAGTGGCACGTGAGCATCAGAACTGGACCACGGAGCAATGGAAGAAGGTGGCCTGGTCTGAGGAATCACATGTTCTTTTACGTCACGTGGATGGCCGGGTGCGTGTGCGTGGCTTACCTGGGGAACACATGGCACCAGGATGCACTATGGGAAGAAGGCAAGCCGGCGGAGGCAGTGTGATGCTTTGGGCAATGTTCTGCTGGGAAACCTTGGGTCCTGCCATCCATGTGGATGTTACTTTGACACGTACCACCTACCTAAGCATTGTTACAGACCATGTACAGCCTTTCATGGAAACGGTATTCTCTGGTGGCTGTGGCTCTTCCAGCAGGATAATGCTCCTGACACAAAGCACAAATGCTTCAGGAATGGTTTGAGGAGCACAACAACAAGTTTGAGGTGTTTACTTGGCCTCCAAATTCCCCAGATCTCAATCCAATCGAGCATCTGTGGGATGTGCTGAACAAACAAGTCCGATCCATGGAGGCCCCACCTCGCAACTTACAGGACTTAAAGGATCTGCTGCTAACATCTTGGTGTCAGATACCACAGCACACCTTCAGGGGTCTAGAGGAGTCCATGCCTCGACGGGTCAGGGGACCAACACAATATTAGGAAGGTGGCTATAATGTTATGCCTGATCGGTGTATGAGCCATAAAACCCTGATGCATCAAATATGATACTCACTTTTTGATTTTGTTTCAATAAAAGGACTGTTATTTGCTTTAGTGTGGGTAGTTCGTGAGATTTAACCAGCGTATAAAGATGCCAGTGATGTGTGTCAGTGTTTCTGTGGTTTATATGATGACATGACGTGCTCAGAGACCGCAGTAAACGCAGCGTCAGCACATTTCTCACAGACACACACCTGAGAAACCGTGACTAACTCCGTTAGCGCCCTTCTGTGTGACTGCCAGCCTTTGTTCAGGTGACGTTAGTCACTTTGCATTAATGTCCTGAGGAGCGTTGCGGTCATGAGTGTTGGATTCTGGGAATAAAGTGCAGTTCCAGTGTTACACACTAGTCTGTGCTGTTAGACTGTGTTTTGAATGCCGTTCTCTCCCACAGTATTTCATCAGAAGAGAAGGGAAACGCTTTAAAACAAGCTTCCATAACACTGAACAACACTTCCCAGCATTCATTAATCTAATGTTACAAGAGAAGTGTGTGATTTCTACTGTAAAACACTAAAGTAATGGAGTGAATCTTACATAAACACGTCCATGTCATATCTCACCCCCAAATAAAAAGTATTAAATTAATATTTTACTATTACTAACACCAATGCATTTTTAAAATCAAACACTATCATTAGTTAATGCATCATGAACTAACATCACAAACAATGAACAATTATATTTTTACTAACATTAAGATAAAGAAATGCTTTTAAATATATTTTGTTCGTTGTTAGTTCAGAAATTAGACCTTATTTGTTACCAATAATGTTAACAGACCACTTTTGATTTTATTAATGTATTTGTAAGATTAATAAATACTTCCGAAGTATTTTTATTTTAACTAATGCAGTTCAATGTGACATTATTTCATGATAATTAAAGGTACACAGTTTTTTTGTGTTTGTCATAATTATGAATTGGTCTCATAAATATTTCACAGCTTTTCATATTTTGAATGACTTGATGACTTTTTGTCATCATTTTAACTTAGTATGTCAATTTTAACGTTTGATTTTTTAAGCCATCATTTCGAATTAGTAGGTCATAATTATGACTGACATAATTTAGACTTTAGTCATAATTATGATTTGATCTCATAAATGACCTTTTATTAGTATGTCAATTTTAACATCATAATTTTGACTTTTTAAGTCAGAATTTCAACTTTTTGTTTTGTAGTTGTGACTTAGTATGTCATTACTTTGACTTTTTACACCATAATTATTAATGGAGCTCATAAATATGACCTTTTATGTCATAATTTTCACAACTTTTCATTATGAATGACTTAATGACATTTTATGTCATCATTTTAACTTAGTATGTCAATTTAGTATGTCACATTACTTTTTTTGGACTGTTTTTTAAATTGCATTGACTATTTATAATGACTAATTTAGCAGGTAAGAGTTTGTGTTTCTTTCACAAATAGCCTGTTAATGTATTTAAGAGAGCTTGAGTAAAGCAAATGTAAAGAGCTGTATTGTGATCTGTGCATGAGAGCTGCATTATGATTATTCTCCTCAGAAAGAACAACAGCAGACGGGGAACGACATGCATGCATGAACCGAGTGAGTGAATAATGGCAGACTGTACATTCAGTGGGATAATGACATGCTGTGATGATTTCTCTTCTATCTGATGGCAGGCTCAGGAGACTGGAGCTGTGATTCGCACCCGTCCCACCTCACAGACAGCAGCAACGGTGAGTGTGCAAATGGAGGGCTGTGTTTAAACAGACACTGACAGAGACGGTGAAGCTCACTAATAGGTGCACCGTAAAGGGTTCACGTTCCTCCTGAATAGACAGCAACACACACACACATGCTGCAACTACTGACCAAACACTCTTTAAAAAGTACAGTCTTTCTCTTCTGGGAAATATTGATGACTCATTTTGCACTCATGGGCATGTCTATGGAAGGAAAAAACATGCTTTGGTAAATCAAAATTATGACCAAAAAATGGCTTTTATGTCTTAATTATGACTTTTTATCCCATGATTACGACTTTATATTACGAATGATTATGAGTATATCATTATGTTAACTTTTTACATCATAATTATAACTGGATCTCATAAATATGACCTTTTATGTCATAATTCTCACATCCTCTCACATCCTTTTCATATTATTGAATCATTCACTCAAGAGATTCGTTCAGAAACACTGATTCATCCAGTAATGAAAGAAGTGAAGTCTTTATGAGTGAGTCATTGAATCATTCACTCATGAGATTCGTTCAAAAACACTGATTCATCCAGTAATGAAACAAGTGAAGTCTTTATGAGTGAGTCATTGAATCATTCATTCAAGAGATTCGTTCAAAAACACTGATTCATTCAGTAATGAAACAAGTGAAGTCTTTATGAGTGAGTCATTGAATCATTCACTCAAGAGATTCATTCAAAAACACTGATTCATCCAGTAATGAAACAAGTGAAGTCTTTATGAGTGAGTCATTGAATCATTCACTGAAGAGATTCGTTCAAAAACACTGATTCATTCAGTAATGAAACAAGTGAAGTCTTTATGAGTGAGTCATTTAATCATTCACTGAAGAGATTCGTTCAAAAACACTGATTCATCCAGTAATGAAACAAGTGAAGTCTTTATGAGTGAGTCATTGAATCATTCACTCATGAGATTCGTTCAAAAACACTGATTCATCCAGTAATGAAACAAGTGAAGTCTTTATGAGTGAGTCATTGAATCATTCACTCAAGAGATTCGTTCAGAAACACTGATTCATCCAGTAATGAAAGAAGTGAAGTCTTTATGAGTGAGTCATTGAATCATTCACTCATGAGATTCGTTCAAAAACACTGATTCATCCAGTAATGAAACAAGTGAAGTCTTTATGAGTGAGTCATTGAATCATTCACTCATGAGATTCGTTCAAAAACACTGATTCATCCAGTAATGAAACAAGTGAAGTCTTTATGAGTGAGTCATTGAATCATTCATTCAAGAGATTCGTTCAAAAACACTGATTCATCCAGTAATGAAACAAGTGAAGTCTTTATGAGTGAGTCATTGAATCATTCATTCAAGAGATTCGCTCAAAAACACTGATTCATCCAGTAATGAAAGAAGTGAAGTCTTTATGAGTGAGTCATTGAATCATTCACTCAAGAGATTTGTTCAAAAACACTGATTCATCCAGTAATGAAAGAACTGAAGTCTTTATGAGTGAGTCATTGAATCATTCACTCAAGAGATTTGTTCAAAAACACTGATTCATCCAGTAATGAAACAAGTGAAGTCTTTATGAGTGAGTCATTGAATCATTCACTCAAGAGATTCGTTCAGAAACACTGATTCATCCAGTAATGAAAGAAGTGAAGTCTTTATGAGTGAGTCATTGAATCATTCACTCAAGAGATTCGTTCAAAAACACTGATTCATCCAGTAATGAAACAAGTGAAGTCTTTATGAGTGAGTCATTGAATCATTCACTCAAGAGATTCGTTCAAAAACACTGATTCATCCCGTAATGAAACAAGTGAAGTCTTTATGAGTGAGTCATTGACTCATTCACTCAAGAGATTCGTTCAAAAACACTGATTCATCCAGTAATGAAACAAGTGAAGTCTTTATGAGTGAGTCATTGAATCATTCACTCAAGAGATTTGTTCAAAAACACTGATTCATCCAGTAATGAAACAAGTGAAGTCTTTATGAGTGAGTCATTGAATCATTCACTCAAGAGATTCGTTCAAAAACACTGATTCATCCCGTAATGAAACAAGTGAAGTCTTTATGAGTGAGTCATTGAATCATTCACTCAAGGGATTTGTTCAAAAACACTGATTCATCCAGTAATGAAACAAGTGAAGTCTTTATGAGTGAGTCATTGAATCATTCATTCAAGAGATTCATTCAAAAACGCTGATTCATCCAGTAATGAAACAAGTGAAGTCTTTATGAGTGAGTCATTGAATCATTCACTCAAGAGATTCGTTCAAAAACACTGATTCATCCAGTAATGAAACAAGTGAAGTCTTTATGAGTGAGTCATTGAATCATTCATTGAAGAGATTCGTTCAAAAACACTGATTCATCCAGTAATGAAAGAAGTGAAGTCTTTATGAGTGAGTCATTGAATCATTCACTCATGAGATTCGTTCAAAAACACTGATTCATCCAGTAATGAAACAAGTGAAGTCTTTATGAGTGAGTCATTGAATCATTCATTCAAGAGATTCGTTCAAAAACACTGATTCATTCAGTAATGAAACAAGTGAAGTCTTTATGAGTGAGTCATTGAATCATTCACTCAAGAGATTCATTCAAAAACACTGATTCATCCAGTAATGAAACAAGTGAAGTCTTTATGAGTGAGTCATTTAATCATTCACTGAAGAGATTCGTTCAAAAACACTGATTCATCCAGTAATGAAACAAGTGAAGTCTTTATGAGTGAGTCATTGAATCATTCACTCATGAGATTCGTTCAAAAACACTGATTCATCCAGTAATGAAACAAGTGAAGTCTTTATGAGTGAGTCATTGAATCATTCACTCAAGAGATTCGTTCAGAAACACTGATTCATCCAGTAATGAAAGAAGTGAAGTCTTTATGAGTGAGTCATTGAATCATTCACTCATGAGATTCGTTCAAAAACACTGATTCATCCAGTAATGAAACAAGTGAAGTCTTTATGAGTGAGTCATTGAATCATTCACTCATGAGATTCGTTCAAAAACACTGATTCATCCAGTAATGAAACAAGTGAAGTCTTTATGAGTGAGTCATTGAATCATTCATTCAAGAGATTCGTTCAAAAACACTGATTCATCCAGTAATGAAACAAGTGAAGTCTTTATGAGTGAGTCATTGAATCATTCATTCAAGAGATTCGCTCAAAAACACTGATTCATCCAGTAATGAAAGAAGTGAAGTCTTTATGAGTGAGTCATTGAATCATTCACTCAAGAGATTCGTTCAAAAACACTGATTCATCCAGTAATGAAACAAGTGAAGTCTTTATGAGTGAGTCATTGAATCATTCACTCAAGAGATTCGTTCAGAAACACTGATTCATCCAGTAATGAAAGAAGTGAAGTCTTTATGAGTGAGTCATTGAATCATTCACTCAAGAGATTCGTTCAAAAACACTGATTCATCCAGTAATGAAACAAGTGAAGTCTTTATGAGTGAGTCATTGAATCATTCACTCAAGAGATTTGTTCAAAAACACTGATTCATCCAGTAATGAAAGAACTGAAGTCTTTATGAGTGAGTCATTGAATCATTCACTCAAGAGATTTGTTCAAAAACACTGATTCATCCAGTAATGAAACAAGTGAAGTCTTTATGAGTGAGTCATTGAATCATTCACTCAAGAGATTCGTTCAGAAACACTGATTCATCCAGTAATGAAAGAAGTGAAGTCTTTATGAGTGAGTCATTGAATCATTCACTCAAGAGATTCGTTCAAAAACACTGATTCATCCAGTAATGAAACAAGTGAAGTCTTTATGAGTGAGTCATTGAATCATTCACTCAAGAGATTCGTTCAAAAACACTGATTCATCCCGTAATGAAACAAGTGAAGTCTTTATGAGTGAGTCATTGACTCATTCACTCAAGAGATTCGTTCAAAAACACTGATTCATCCAGTAATGAAACAAGTGAAGTCTTTATGAGTGAGTCATTGAATCATTCACTCAAGAGATTCGTTCAAAAACACTGATTCATCCAGTAATGAAACAAGTGAAGTCTTTATGAGTGAGTCATTGAATCATTCACTCAAGAGATTCGTTCAAAAACACTGATTCATCCAGTAATGAAACAAGTGAAGTCTTTATGAGTGAGTCATTGAATCATTCACTCAAGAGATTCGTTCAAAAACACTGATTCATCCAGTAATGAAACAAGTGAAGTCTTTATGAGTGAGTCATTGAATCATTCACTCAAGAGATTTGTTCAAAAACACTGATTCATCCAGTAATGAAACAAGTGAAGTCTTTATGAGTGAGTCATTGAATCATTCACTCAAGAGATTCGTTCAAAAACACTGATTCATCCCGTAATGAAACAAGTGAAGTCTTTATGAGTGAGTCATTGAATCATTCACTCAAGGGATTTGTTCAAAAACACTGATTCATCCAGTAATGAAACAAGTGAAGTCTTTATGAGTGAGTCATTGAATCATTCATTCAAGAGATTCATTCAAAAACGCTGATTCATCCAGTAATGAAACAAGTGAAGTCTTTATGAGTGAGTCATTGAATCATTCACTCAAGAGATTCGTTCAAAAACACTGATTCATCCAGTAATGAAACAAGTGAAGTCTTTATGAGTGAGTCATTGAATCATTCATTGAAGAGATTCGTTCAAAAACACTGATTCATCCAGTAATGAAACAAGTGAAGTCTTTATGAGTGAGTCATTGAATCATTCATTCAAGAGATTCGTTCAAAAACACTGATTCATTCAGTAATGAAACAAGTGAAGTCTTTATGAGTGAGTCATTGAATCATTCACTCAAGAGATTCGTTCAAAAACACTGATTCATCCAGTAATGAAACAAGTGAAGTCTTTATGAGTGAGTCATTGAATCATTCATTCAAGAGATTCGTTCAAAAACGCTGATTCATCCAGTAATGAAACAAGTGAAGTCTTTATGAGTGAGTCATTGAATCATTCACTCAAGAGATTCGTTCAAAAACACTGATTCATCCAGTAATGAAACAAGTGAAGTCTTTATGAGTGAGTCATTGAATCATTCATTCAAATCGATTAAAAAAATAGTTATTTCAAATTAATTAAACATTTTTAAATCAGGGATGCAAATAGCTGAATGTGAGGGACGGAAGAATATTTACATCGTTCAATTAAAGTTCACGGACACTCGTCTTCCCTCCGCTGCAGCTGTCAATCATTCTCCGTTCAGCATTCAAACAGCGCGCCGCGTCCGGTTACGACAGGCAGCACGCTAAAACTCTCTCCAAGATGATATATTCCCATTATTATACTTGATATGTAAAGAAAGGGCTGTGGATTTGCATACAATGACTTTATCTTGCTGGAGTTTATCTATTCATTAGCATCACACGCACAATACCTGGAATTTAAAACGGTGAAGAAACAAATGATCAGTAAATCGTTGGATAGATATACATTATAGACTAGGATTTGTGTGCTCAACATCTCTTCTCTTTGTGCCGTGAACTTTTCAATGCGCACTAGCGCAGCGCTGTGTCTTGTCATTATCTCGTTTGGGTTCCCTATTAAGTTCTCCCTTTTCTCCCAGTCTGTGTCTGATTTACGTCGTGTACGGTGAGTGTAAGTGTGTGTTGCTCCTGCTGTTAGTTACTCACCTGAGAACCTTATTCATTAAATACTCTTTTGATTGTGAATCTGCCTGTCATCGTCTTCCTGCCTGCAACGAAATCTGACAGTGTCAGTGTATTTAGATTTCAGAATTTCATTTCACTCTCTGAGTGCCTATAGGGGTGTGCCGGGGATGGCAGGGGTGGGTGGCAATGTAAATATCTGGATATTTGCCACGGGGCGAGGGCTTCGATCACCTCTCTTTTTTGACCATACATGTGTTTGCATGTAAATAGACTTTAATATAACTCATTAATATCTTGTCAGAACCTTATTTTGTTTAGTTGTCTGTTCAGAATCTACACAGAATAACATGACCTTTCAGTTCGGTCTTGTTATGTGCTGCTTTCATTCCTCTGAGATAACCCTTGCTGTTCTATTCATCATTATATATTATATAAATCATTTTAAGGTTTGCCATGAAGCTCTGCTGGGAAAGATTTTTGAACAAAAGCAACGTGACTGTGAGTATCTGAAGTGAAGGGCAGGATTTAGGAGATTTGCCTCTCCAGACTCAGGCTGTGGAAGATGGTTTCTGCATTTTAAGTAAGTCTGAGTCTCTTTTTGTGACCTTACTAGCATATTGATTTTTTCTCCCACATTTCAGATAATTGCCAGATACTCTGAACCCAATATTCCCAGTGCTTCCCAGTGCCAATGAGAGGCGTGTGTGTGGACATAAGAGAAACAATCGATAGAGTAATAGGATACTCCAATTTTTCACTACAAGCAGAGAAGACTTGTAGCCAGTGCGCTTACGTAACGCTCAAATGCTGCACATCTCGCAGGAAACCGCTGCGTCTCTTCGGCTCGCGACAGTAACGTGCGTGGGGACGGATACGAGACACGAGAGCTGATCTGAGAGCAGTTGCGCTTGTTTTTGCTTTGTAAGGATTCATGAGATTCTGCACATCATGACATAACAGCACGGCGATGATGTCACTCGCCATCGTTTCCTGTCGAACGCTGATGATGTCATTGGAAAATTTGATTGACATGGATTTTACCTCCAATCATAGTTTTTGTGGTTTTATCATATAATATAGTTATATGTATAGTTATTAACATTTCTGCACTACTTGCAGGTTGGTAAGTTCGTCCAGACAGAACTGTACAATAAATGTATTTATCAGGTCAAGTTCAATTTATTTACAGTATATATATTTTTTTGATTATTTAGATTATTTAGATTATTATTAATTATTTTTATGCATTTTTATGTATGACTACAAAATCTTTAATAATATTTGAATGTCAATTTTATATCAATCTTATATATCCAGCTTTATATAAAGAGCAGTTTGCATTTTTGCATCCATAAACATATAGTATATATTTCATAACGTGAGTGTACTGTATGTATCGAGCTAAATATATACTTATAGCAGTTGTATAATTTATTATTAATTTGTTAATGTCAGTTTTACCTACAGTCACCAAACTCGGCACATATATTGTTCTTTCTAATTTACAGTCATTAGCTCCAGCCAACAGGAAGTCCGATATTTTGGTTTGAATATGTATTTTTTTTGACAATTTCAGGCACTGAATTTTTAAGTACTCCTCCAAGGGGATTCATGCATTCAAATATATCTATCTATCTATCTATCTATCTGCACATTCAAATGTTGTACAAACCATGAATGCTGAAAATTTTGTTCTGTATTTGCGTACAGTATGCATGCTATAAACTTCAGAAACAGTATGAGTATTATGCTAGTATGCTATTCCCTCTCTCTCACACACACACACACACACCTGTTTTGCATGCACTAAGTCTTCTCCCAATCTGAAAATTACCGTTGTATTGTTTGTTATGCAATAGCAAAAGATTTTTTGGGCTGTGCAGCTGTTTGTATATAAAAGTATCGCTCAGATCCACATATGGCTGTAGTAAAATATGCGTTATTGTTCTTCACTGAACATCAGATTTTGATAAATATTTTCTGATGGATCTCAAGGGCTTGTTTGTGCATTGCATCTGAAGCCAACCATAAATACTACACACAGCACTATTTGGACTTAGGGCACGATTGATCTTTGATAAATGTGTGTTTGTTTTTGAAAACATTTTATGCACTTTTGCAGTGTTCGACCATGCATAGTCAATTCATTTCAAACTGATTTATAGTTTATGATAATATTTAAAATCTCTGGTAAGCTTTCATATCTGTGAATGTTTCAAATAGCGTTATTTGAGCTTTAATCATGTGATGGGGTGAGTAAACGATGCGGTACGTCTGCGGTCACGCTCTCTGACTGCATCTATAAGCCACAGGATCACTGAATATTCCACGTATTGATCGGCGTCTGTGTCATACAGTGAGATAAACACACTCTCCTGTCGTTTACTCTGGCAGGAGACGATACAGCAGATGCATAAGCATTGCAAACTGTGTGTGTGTGTGTGTGTGTGTGATGGAAAAGCAGGCCACTGCTCGTCATGCTGTGCTTCATGGCCCTGGGCTTGTGTCATGCCACATGACTGGATGGCTTCATGTTAAATATTCATTTCACAGGAGGAAATAATCATGTTATTTTTATCAGACTGAGCTTATTTACAGATTCTAAAAGCTCTTTGAGGTTTTGCTTCCACACATTTATGAGGTGAAAGTGTCAAGGAGAGATGAAAATGGGAGTGGAAAGATTATGAGCACAGTAAGGATGAGTGAGTGGGTGATAAATAAAGCAGAACGCCATATTACAGAGATTAGACCATGTGTAAGGGGTTCATAAAGCACTGAAGAGGGGCGTCTGAAGTAACGAAAGGGGGCGATGACGTTTACACTGGCACAAAAAATACACTCACCTAAAGGATTATTAGGAACACCTGTTAAATTTCTCATTAATGCAATTATCTAATCAACCAATCACATGGCAGTTGCTTCAATGCATTTAGGGGTGTGGTCCTGGTCAAGACAATCTCCTGAACTCCAAACTGAATGTCAGAATGGGAAAGAAAGGTGATTTAAGCAATTTTGAGCGTGGCATGGTTGTTCATGCCAGACGGGCCGGTCTGAGTATTTCACAATCTGCTCAGTTACTGGGATTTTCACGCACAACCATTTCTAGAGTTTACAAAGAATGGTGTGAAAAGGGAAAAACATCCAGTATGCGGCAGTCCTGTGGGCGAAAATGCCTTGTTGATGCTAGAGGTCAGAGGAGAATGGGCCGACTGATTCAAGCTGATAGAAGAGCAACTTTGACTGAAATAACCACTCGTTACAACCGAGGTATGCAGCAAAGCATTTGTGAAGCCACAACACGCACGACCTTGAGGCGGATGGGCTACAACAGCAGAAGACCCCACCGGGTACCACTCATCTCCACTACAAATAGGAAAAAGAGGCTACAATTTGCACGAGCTCACCAAAATTGGACAGTTGAAGACTGGAAAAATGTTGCCTGGTCTGATGAGTCTGGATTTCTGTTGAGACATTCAGATGGTAGAGGATTTGGATTTGGCGTAAACAGAATGAGAACATGGATCCATCATGCCTTGTTACCACTGTGCAGGCTGGTGGTGGTGGTGTAATGGTGTGGGGGATGTTTTCTTGGCACACTTTAGGCCCCTTAGTGCCAATTGGGCATCGTTTAAATGCCACGGCCTACCGGAGCATTGTTTCTGACCATGTCCATCCCTTTATGACCACCATGTACCCATCCTCTGATGGCTACTTCCAGCAGGATAATGCACCATGTCACAAAGCTCGAATCATTTCAAATTGGTTTCTTGAACATGACAATGAGTTCACTGTACTAAAATGGCCCCCACAGTCACCAGATCTCAACCCAATAGAGCATCTTTGGGATGTGGTGGAACGGGAGCTTCGTGCCCTGGATGTGCATCCCACAAATCTCCATTAACTGCAAGATGCTATCCTATCAATATGGGCCAACATTTCTAAAGAATGCTTTCAGCACCTTGTTGAATCAATGCCACGTAGAATTAAGGCAGTTCTGAAGACGAAAGGGGGTCAAACACAGTATTAGTATGGTGTTCCTAATAATCCTTTAGGTGAGTGTATATATTTTTTACTCATATCTGACAAAGATCAGAATTTGTTGCACACGTGTAAACAGTC
The DNA here is from genome assembly GCA_039654625.1 of Rhinogobio ventralis. Classification (NCBI taxonomy): domain Eukaryota; kingdom Metazoa; phylum Chordata; class Actinopteri; order Cypriniformes; family Gobionidae; genus Rhinogobio; species Rhinogobio ventralis. Next base: position 842,042 of record CM077197.1, read on the forward strand.
GACAGAAACTTTTCAACAAAAACATTTTTAGACAACCAGATATAAATACGTCTTAGATACAAAATTTCAGCGGTTACAACCACTTCACTAACACGTAACACACACTCGTAACACGCTCAATGCGACCGCTTCACAAACACATAACACACACTCGTAACACGCTCAATGCGACCGCTTCACAAACACGTAACACACGCTCGTAACACGCTCAATGCGACCGCTTCACTAACACGTAACAGATACTCGTAACAGATGCTCAATGCAAGCGCTTCACTAACACGTAACACACACTCGTAACAGATGCTCAATGCGAGCGCTTCACTAACACGTAACACACACTCGTAACAGATGCTCAATGCGAGCGCTTCACTAACACGTAACACACACTCGTAACACGCTCAATGCGACCGCTTCACAAACACGTAACACACACTCGTAACACGCTCAATGCGACCGCTTCACTAACACGTAACAGATACTCGTAACAGATGCTCAATGCAAGCGCTTCACTAACACGTAACACACACTCGTAACAGATGCTCAATGCGAGCGCTTCAATAACACGTAACACACACTCGTAACACGCTCAATGCGACCGCTTCACAAACACGTAACACACACTCGTAACACGCTCAATGCGAGCGCTTCACTAACACGTAACACACACTCGTAACAGATGCTCAATGCAAGCGCTTCACTAACACGTAACACACACTCGTAACACGCTCAATGCGACCGCTTCACAAACACGTAACACACACTCGTAACACGCTCAATGCGACCGCTTCACTAACACGTAACACACACTCGTAACACACTCAATGCGACCACTTCACTAACACGTAACACACACTCGTAACAGATGCTCAATGCGAGCGCTTCACTAACACGTAAAACACATGTAACATGCTAAATGCGACCGCTTCACTAACACGTAACACACACTCGTAACAGATGCTCAATGCGAGCGCTTCACTAACACGTAACACACACTCGTAACAGATGCTCAATGCGAGCGCTTCACTAACACGTAACACACACTCGTAACAGATGCTCAATGCGAGTGCTTCACTAACACGTAACACACACTCGTAACGATCAATGCGACCGCTTCACAAACACGTAACACACACTCGTAACACGCTCAATGCGACCGCTTCACTAACACGTAACACACACTCGTAACACGCTCAATGCGACCGCTTCACTAACACGTAACACACACGCGTAACAGATGCTCAATGCGAGCGCTTCACTAACACGTAAAACACATGTAACATGCTAAATGCGACCGCTTCACTAACACGTAACACACACTCGTAACACATGCTTAATGCGACCGCTTCACAAACACGTAACACACACTCGTAACACGCTCAATGCGACTGCTTCACTAACACGTAAAACACGTAACATTCTCAGTGCGACCGCTTCACTAACACGTAAAACACATGTAACATGCTCAATGCGACCGCTTCACTAACACATAACACACACTCATAACAATACGCTCAATACGAGCACTTCACTAACACATAACACACATGTAACATGCTCAATGCGACCACTTCACTAACACGTAACACACATGTAACACATGCTCAATGCGAGCGCTTCACTAACACGTAACACAAACACGTAACATACATGTAACACGTTCAATACGACCGCTTCACTAACACGTAACACAAACACGTAACATACATGTAACACGTTCAATACGACCGCTTCACTAACACGTAACACACATGTAACACTCAATGCGACACACTCGTAACCCATGCTCAATGCGACCGCTTCGCAAACACGTAACACACACGTAACACACACTCAATACAACCGCTTCACTAACACGTAACACACTCGTAACACACACTCAATGCGAGTTCTTCACAAACACGTAACACACACTCAATACGAGCGCTTCACTAACGCGTAACACACACGTAACACACACTCAATACGAGCGATTCACTAACACGTAACACACACTCGTAACACACACTCAATGCGAGTGCTTCACAAACACGTAACACACACTCGTAACACACACTCAATGCGAGTGCTTCACAAACACGTAAAACACACTCGTAACACACACTCAATGCGAGTGCTTCACAAACACGTAACACACACTCGTAACACATGCTCAATACGAGGGCTTCACTAACACGTAACACACACTCGTAACACACTCAATGCGAGTGCTTCACAAACACGTAACACACTCGTAACACACACTCAATGCGAGTGCTTCACAAACATGTAACACACACGTAACACACACTCAATACGAGGGCTTCACTAACGCGTAACACACACTCAATACGAGCGCTTCACTAGCACGTAACACACACTCGTAACACACTCAATGCGAGTGCTTCACAAACACGTAACACACACGTAACACACACTTAATACGAGTGCTTCACAAACACATAACACACACTCAATACGAGCGCTTCACTAACAAGTAACACACACTCGTAACACACACTCAATGCGAGTGTGTCACAAACACGTAACACACACTCAATATGAGGGCTTCACTAACACATAACACTCGTAACACACTCAATGCGACCGCTTCACTAAAATGTAACACACACTCGTAACACACACTCAATACAACCGCTTCACTAACATGTAACACATTCGTAACACACACTCAATGCGAGTGCTTCACAAACATGTAACACACACATAACACACACTCAATACGAGCGCTTCACTAACACGTAACACACACTCGTAACACACACTCAATGCGAGTGCTTCACAAACACGTAACACACACTCGTAACACACACTCAATGCGAGTGCTTCACAAACATGTAACACACACGTAACACACACTCAATACGAGCGCTTCACTAACATGTAACACACACATAACACACGCTCAATACGAGCGCTTCACTAACACGTAACACACACTCGTAACACACACTCAATGCGAGTGCTTCACAAACACGTAACACACACTCGTAACACACACTCAATGCGAGTGCTTCACAAACATGTAACACACACTCAATACGAGGGCTTCACTAACACGTAACACACACTCGTAACACACACTCAATACAACCGCTTCACTAACACGTAACACACTCGTAACACACACTCAATGCGAGTGCTTCACAAACATGTAACACACACGTAACACACACTCAATACGAGGGCTTCACTAACGCGTAACACACACTCAATACGAGCGCTTCACTAGCACGTAACACACACTCGTAACACATACTCAATATGAGGGCTTCACTAACACGTAACACACACTCGTAACACACTCAATGCGACCGCTTCACTAAAACGTAACACACACACACGTAACACACACTCAATGCGAGTGCTTCACTAACATGTAACACACACTCGTAACACACACTCAATACGAGCGCTTCACTAACATGTAACACACACATAACACACGCTCAATACGAGCGCTTCACTAACACGTAACACACAATCGTAACACATACTCAATGCGAGCGCTTCACAAACACGTAACACACACTCAATACGAGCGCTTCACTAACATGTAACACACACTCATAACACATGCTCAATGCGAGTGCTTCACAAACACGTAACACACACTCAATACGATCGCTTCACAAACACGTAACACACACGTAACACACACTCAATACAAGGGCTTCACTAACACGTAACACACACTCGTAACACACTCAATGCGAGTGCTTCGCTAACACGTAACACACACTCGTAACACACTCAATGCGAGTGCTTCACAAACACGTAACACACACTTAATACGAGTGCTTCACAAACACATAACACACACTCAATACGAGCGCTTCACTAACAAGTAACACACACTCGTAACACACACTCAATGCGAGTGTGTCACAAACACGTAACACACACTCAATATGAGGGCTTCACTAACACATAACACTCGTAACACACTCAATGCGACCGCTTCACTAAAATGTAACACACACTCGTAACACACACTCAATACAACCGCTTCACTAACATGTAACACATTCGTAACACACACTCAATGCGAGTGCTTCACAAACATGTAACACACACATAACACACACTCAATACGAGCGCTTCACTAACACGTAACACACACTCGTAACACACACTCAATGCGAGTGCTTCACAAACACGTAACACACACTCGTAACACACACTCAATGCGAGTGCTTCACAAACATGTAACACACACGTAACACACACTCAATACGAGCGCTTCACTAACATGTAACACACACATAACACACGCTCAATACGAGCGCTTCACTAACACGTAACACACACTCGTAACACACACTCAATGCGAGTGCTTCACAAACACGTAACACACACTCGTAACACACACTCAATGCGAGTGCTTCACAAACATGTAACACACACTCAATACGAGGGCTTCACTAACACGTAACACACACTCGTAACACACTCAATGCGAGTGCTTCACAAACACGTAACACACACGTAACACACACTTAATACGAGTGCTTCACAAACACATAACACACACTCAATACGAGCGCTGCACTAACACGTAACACACACTCGTAACACACACTCTATGCGAGTGTGTCACAAACACGTAACACACACTCAATACGAGGGCTTCACTAACACATAACAAACACTCGTAACACACTCAATGCGACCGCTTCACTAAAATGTAACACACACTCGTAACACACACTCAATACAACCGCTTCACTAACATGTAACACATTCGTAACACACACTCAATGCGAGTGCTTCACAAACATGTAACACACACATAACACACGCTCAATACGAGCGCTTCACTAACACGTAACGCACACTCGTAACACACACTCAATGCGAGTGCTTCACAAACACGTAACACACACTCGTAACACACACTCAATGCGAGTGCTTCACAAACACGTAACACACACTCAATACGAGCGCTTCACTAACACATAACACACACTCGTAACACACTCAATGTGACCGCTTCACTAAAACGTAACACACACTCGTAACACACACTCGTAACACACACTCAATACAACCGCTTCACTAACACGTAACACACTCGTAACACACACTCAATGCGAGTGCTTCACAAACATGTAACACACACTTAACACACACTCAATACGAGCGCTTCACTAACGCATAACACACACGTAACACACACTCAATACGAGCGCTTCACTAACACGTAACACACACTCGTAACACACTCAATGCGACCGCTTCACTAAAACGTAACACACACACTCGTAACACACACTCAATGCAACTTCACTAACACGTAACACACACTCGTAACACACACTCAATACAAGCGCTTCACTAACATGTAACACACACATAACACATGCTCAATACGAGCGCTTCACTAACACGTAACACACACTCGTAACACACACTCAATGCGAGTGCTTCACAAACACGTAACACACACTCGTAACACACTCAATGCGACCGCTTCACTAAAACGTAACACACACACTCGTAACACACACTCAATACAACTTCACTAACACGTAACACACACTCGTAACACACACTTAATACAAGCGCTTCACTAACATGTAACACACACATAACACACGCTCAATACAAGCGCTTCACTAACACGTAACACACTCAATGCGAGTGCTTCACTAACACGTAACACACACTCGTAACACACTCAATGCGACCGCTTCACTAAAACGTAACACACACACTCGTAACACACACTCAATACAACTTCACTAACTTGTAACACACACTCGTAACACACACTCAATACAAGCGCTTCACTAACATGTAACACACACATAACACACGCTCAATACGAACGCTTCACTAACACGTAACACACACTCGTAACACACACTCAATGCGAGTGCTTCACAAACACGTAACACACACTCGTAACACACACTCAATGCGAGTGCTTCACAAACACGTAACACACACTCAATACGAGCGCTTCACTAACACGTAACACACTTGTAACACACTCAATGTGACCGCTTCACTAAAAAGTAACACACACTCGTAACACACACTCAATACAACCGCTTCACTAACACGTAACACACTCGTAACACACACTCAATGCGAGTGCTTCACAAACATGTAACACACACTTAACACACACTCAATACGAGCGCTTCACTAACGCATAACACACACGTAACACACACTCAATACGAGTGCTTCACTAACACGTAACACACACTCGTAACACATGCTCAATACGAGGGCTTCACTAACACGTAACACACACTCGTAACACACTCAATGCGACCGCTTCACTAAAACGTAACACACACACACTCGTAACACACACTCAATACAACTTCACTAACACGTAACACACACTCGTAACACACACTCAATACAAGAGCTTCACTAACATGTAACACACACATAACACACGCTCAATACGAACGCTTCACTAACACGTAACACACACTCGTAACACACACTCAATGCGAGTGCTTCACAAACACGTAACACACACTCGTAACACACACTCAATGCGAGTGCTTCACAAACACGTAACACACACTCAATACGAGCGCTTCACTAACACGTAACACACTTGTAACACACTCAATGTGACCGCTTCACTAAAAAGTAACACACACTCGTAACACACACTCAATACAACCGCTTCACTAACACGTAACACACTCGTAACACACACTCAATGCGAGTGCTTCACAAACATGTAACACACACTTAACACACACTCAATACGAGCGCTTCACTAACGCATAACACACACGTAACACACACTCAATACGAGCGCTTCACTAACACGTAACACACACTCGTAACACATGCTCAATACGAGGGCTTCACTAACACGTAACACACACTCGTAACACACTCAATGCGACCGCTTCACTAAAATGTAACACACACACACTCGTAACACACACTCAATACAACTTCACTAACACGTAACACACACTCGTAACACACACTCAATACAAGAGCTTCACTAACATGTAACACACACTCGTAACACACACTCAATACGTGCACTTCACTAACACGTAACACAGACTTGTAACACACACTCAATACGTGCACTTCACTAACACGTAACACACTCGTAACACACAATCAATACGTGCGCTTCACTAACACGTAACACACACTCGTAACACACACTCAATACAAGCGCTTCACTAACACGTAACACACACTCGCAACACACTCAATACGTGCACTTCACTAACACGTAACACACTCGTAACACACTCAATACGTGCAATTCACTAACACGTAACACACACTCATAACACACACTCAATACGTGCACTTCACTAACACGTAACACACACTCGTAACACACACTCAATACAATCGCTTCACTAACATGTAACACACACTCGTAACACACACTCAATACGTGCACTTCACTAACACGTAACACAGACTTGTAACACACACTCAATACGAGCGCTTCACTAACACGTAACACAGACTTGTAACACACACTCAATACGAGCGCTTCACTAACACGTAACACAGACTTGTAACACACACTCAATACGAGCGCTTCACTAACACGTAACACAGACTTGTAACACACACTCAATACGTGCACTTCACTAACACGTAACACATTTGTAACACACACTCAATACGTGCGCTTCACTAACACGTAACACACTCGTAACACACACTCAATACGAGCGCTTCACTAACACGTAACACACACATAACACACGCTCAATACGTGCACTTCACTAACACGTAACACAGACTTGTAACACACACTCAATACGAGCGCTTCACTAACACGTAACACACTCGTAACACACACTCAATACGTGCACTTCACTAACATGTAACACACTCATAACACACACTCAATACGTGCGCTTCACTAACACGTAACACACTCGTAACACACACTCAATACGAGCGCTTCACTAACACGTAACACACACTCAATACGTGCACTTCACTAATTTGAACACACACTCATAACACACACTTAATATGATCGCTTTACTAACACGTATATTTTCAACCGTTTGTCATTATTTCAATTTATGTAATACATTTTTTCATGCTATAATATTGACTTTTTATGTCATACATTTAACTTGTGTCAGAATTCTTAGTAGGTCACAATTTCGAAATGTCATAGATTTAACTTGTCATAATTTCTATTTATGTAATACATAATATTGGCTTTTTATTTCATAATTCTTACTCCTGGTTTCACTGGCTCAAGCTTGTCCCAGACTAAACTGCATGTTTGAGCAGTTTTAACTGAATGCAGCTCTGAAGGCCTAATCCTGGCTTAATCATAGCCGTCTGTGATACCAGGCCTTAGTATGTCATCATTTTAACACAGATTTTGTGTCATAATGTTGACTTTTTATTACAAAACAATGTGCCGAAAAACAATCTGAATATTGGCTACCAGGTGAAAATGACAGTTTTAATCACGTTGTTATGTAAACTGCTGAATGTTGCATGAGGATCTGTTCTTGCTCAGCTGCTTGAGAGCTGTTCACATTCTTGCCTTACGTAATCTCACTCTCCGCACTCCCAGAATGCCGATGCACTGCACGCGTTTAACTTCATAACTAATGGAAGACTTCACGCATGAGGAGCCGCAGTATAATCGCGAAGCCCTGCGGATGAAATCAGTGCGGCGGCTGCGTCTCCTCACACACACAGCACACGTTTCTTACTTCATTAATACATGTGCATTCATTTCCTCTTCAGTTCATACACTACCGGATGCATTTTGTAGTATTGTAGGTCCTTTCACTAGATGATGACATTCAGCGCTCGTCGCGGTGGCAGAACTGACTGAAAGGTCACATTATGCATATTTCATGCTTCATTACCGAATACATATGGATAGTGTGGCGCATTTAACCTAAAACTTGGTTGTTTGATTGAATTTTAATTGAGTCGATATCAATTAAACTGTTTATCTGTTCGGCCATGTATGTATAGAGATATATATATTGCACTTAATATTTTATGGTGTTATGTTTTTATATGTTTAACAGGTTCTGATGAACATTAGTATAAGCATCATTTGAAGTTTTATTTCTTTATCTTTATTATCTTGAATTATCTTTATTTTGCTTTATTAATATTATTACTTATATTGTTGATGTATGTATGTTTATTTATTGACAATTGACTCAAGCCCATTTGTCACAGGACAGATTATAGTAGAAAACGAATTTTGGTACAAATGTATAGGTATGTGACTGCACACATACACACACACACACACACACACACACACACACACACACAGACTCACACAAACACACACTCACACATATACACTCACACACATACACAGACTCACACAGACACACACACACACTCACTCACACATACACTCACACACATACACAGACTCACACAGACACACTCACTCACAAACATACACACACACACACACACATTCACACACACACTCATACAGACACTCACACACACTTACACAGACACAGACACACACACACACACACACTCACACTCACACACACATGTACACAGACACACTCACACAGACTCACACACACACACACTCACTCTCACACAAACACACACATACACATACACTCACACAGACACACACACACACAGACACACACACACACTCACAGACACACTCAGTCTCACACAAACACACACATACACTCACACAGACACACATACTCACACAGACACACTCACATAGACACTCACACACACAGACACACACACACATTCACACACACACTCATACAGACACTCACACACACTTACACAGACACACACACACACACTTACACACACACACACACACACACTCACACAGAAACACACTCACACACACACACGCACACACACAGACAGACACTCACACATGTTATATGTTTGCCAACAGTTCTTCCAACCCTAATTGATGGAGTGTGTAGCTTTTAATTTCTTAAACCATGTAGGAACACACATCATGGCCATATTCCGGTCTCAGACTGAGAGAAAGCATGAAGAATCATTTCCACACATGAATTGGCCTTAAACTGACTGAGAGTCTGTGGGATGTGCTGGAGGAGACTTTACAGAGTGCTGGACTCGTGCAAGATCCGGACCAAAACAAATGATGCACCTCTTGATGGAAATCAATGTTATGATGTTATTTCAATCAAGAGGTGCATGGTTTTTGTCCATAAGAATGGGCTAAAATGGCTAGCGTGGCCTCGAGTGGCTTGTTTCTAAGTATTCTGTTGGGCGTGTGGCTGTGGTATTGAACCGCTGCTGTTCTGATGCGTTTCTGCTGGCACTATCTGTCCTCTCTCTCCCGTCACAGCCACAGCTGCTGAGATCGATCCTGTGGCGCTCTGATGCATTGGCCCGTGATGTGATGGTGTTTCATTATTGAGTCTCTCTCTCTCCGCCCCAGGGCTCGACCCACACACGCCCAGACCGGGGCAGACTCTGTGCGAGGAGTTAGTTGGTTGGTTTATCCAGGCCAGCTCAGATGTTGAGATTTTACCCGGCTGCATTTTTCCGTAAGATACAGGGTCAGCGGAAGGATTTGCTACAAGCGTAAAGTATGCCAAAGGGACAGCAAAACAAGCCACTGGCCGGCGAAGACGCAGAGCCCAGCGAGGACCTCGACGTCTTCACAGTCATTCAGTGAGTTCATCATCGCTCAGCTGCTGTTCTGTGGCAATTTTACAACATTTCTTGCTTTTTCTGTGTGGCTTAGGCTTCAGCAACTTTAGATAAAACTCGATAATAAGTGTCATTTTCATTCACGATCCAGATTAAGTGGCGACTCAAACAACAACAAAGAACATTAATATCATGCTAACAGTTCACATAAGAGTTCATGGTTGCACTTTATTTTAATGTGTCATTGTTACAGTGTCATTCTATATTTAAGTACTGTGTAATATTGATTAACTACATGTACTTACTATAGGGTTAGGGTTTGGTTGAGGGTTAGTTGCATGTAATTATGCATAATTTACTGTTATTACTATGGTAAGTACATGTAACATGTGTAACAATGACACTGTAAAATAAAGTGTTACCGAGTTCATTGGTAACATTAGTTAAACATACTTCAACAGCATTTATTAATCTTATGGCAAGCCATTTTGACTTTTATTCATTCCCAAGATATGAATTCTTGATATCCGAAATGTAATTATTGGCTATTTTTGATATCAGGAATTACATTTCCACTAGTAAAAACTATAATTCTTGAAATCTGTGCTTTTACTAGTTAAATCTCACCATAGGCTGCCATTCAAATTCAATTGTTCATATCAAGATTTGATTTCTAACTAGTTTCACAAATCAGAAATATATAGTATCATAGTTTTTGATATCAATAATTGCATGGTTACTAGTAAAAATATACATTCCTGATATCAAGAACTAATTTTCACTAGTTGAAATGTTAATTCTTGATATCTATAAATGTATTCCAACATGTTTAATTTCTTATTTCTGATATCATGTATTTCTAATATCAATAATTAGGAGAGTAATTTCAGATATCTAAAAGGACTTTCCTATCGCATTCATGATATCAGAACTTAACATTTTGACAATCGAATTATTGGTTGTTGTTTTTTTAAGAACAGACATTTGCACTAGTAACCACGTAATTATTGATATAAAAAGTATAATTTTTATGAAGAATTGTATTTCTGATGTGAAACTGGAATTTAGTAAGAAATCAGTTCTTGATATCAACAATAGAGTTTGAATAACAGCCTATGGTGACATATAACTAGTGAAAATACGATTAGAGTTTTTACTAGTGGAAATGTAATTCCTGATATCAGAAAACAGCCAAAAATCCCATTTCTGATATCAAGAATTAGCATTTTAACGAGTGAAAATTGAATTGTTGATATCATGAGTGCATATCCTGGAAATAAATAAATGTTGAAACAGCTTGCCATATTAATCTTAGTCTCAACATTTACTAATACATTATTGAGATCATAAATTGCATCTGGTAACATTATAGTTAATGCACTAACATGAACATTTTATTAACTAACAGGTTATTAATGCTGTAAAAAATGTATCGTTCAGTGTTAGTTTAGGAAACAAATAGTTACTGTAGTATTAGCTATAAATTATGCATAATTACATGCAACTAACCCTAAACCAAAGCCTAACCCTAAGTACATGTAGTTAATTATTATTAGACTGTAACACAGACACCAAATAAAGTGTAACCTTAGTTTATGTTAGTTCAGGCATATTCACAAATGAGACCTTATTGTAAAGTTTGACCAATATTACCTTGATTTATTGGGTAAATGTCGATGATTTCATGACGACCGTGTTTATTCTCATTGATCACACCCATATTTGATGTCATCTGTGTCACATTTTCTTTTACCCTGTTGAGTTTTGTAGATGTTGAGGGCGTAACACACTCTGTTCTTGACATCTGTCTGATTTGACTAGAGTTGAAGAATTTGTGCCAAAATGCTGTAGAGTTTGATTGGATGCATTGACAACAAACGATATGCGATGTCTATTTGTTTTGCTCTTCCTCTGTAACTTACGGGACACGCTGGTGGAAAAAACATGAGATGGGAGGAAAAGATATATTTCAATGCTTTTGCGTTCCCAGAGAAACTCGGAGCAAACGCAAAGTCTCTCGGGGAACACAAAACATTGGCGAGAGAACGCAAAAGCATTGACAAATAATTTTTCCACCCATCTCATGTTTTTTTCCTTCACCTTGTCCCTTTAGGGGCTCCGTAGTAACTCTGTCGGTCTGTGTACCTGTCGTGTTATTAGACAAGCTTGTGCTTTTTCCTAATGTAAGTCACTTATAAATAATCAGGTCACTTATAATAGTGAGGAAACAAGTGGTGTTTCGGTCACACTTTAATTTAAGGTTCAATTCTCACTATTAACTAACTCCTAACTATGACTTTTGCCTCAAAATACTGCTTATTAATAGTAAGTAAGGTAGTTAAATGTAGGTATTGGGTAGGATTAAGGGATGTAGAGTATGCTCATGTAGAATAAGGCATTAATATGTGCTTTATAAGTGCTAATAAACAGCCAATAGTAATATGCATGCTAATAAACAACTAGTTAATAGTGAGAATTGGACCCTAAACTAGTGTTTTTTTAGTGTTCTGTTTTGGATTAAACTCACTCAAATGGGGTTCCTAACTCAACATAAGGACAAACTTGTTTTGCATACTAGTATTGTGCAAACATTTAGTTATTTCATAGTCATTTTGTCTAGTGATAAAGTTCACTGTAAAATCCAACAGTGATTCTGACTAACACTTTTAGTTAATTTTACTTAATGTCTTAACTTAATTGTAAAAATGTAGTAATCTGTACTAATCATATACTATGCCTTGTTTACTCAGAAAGTTAAGATGAATTGATTGGTTTGAGTGCCATTTTGTCAAGCAAAAAAAAAGGTTTTTGAAGTATTTTTCCCTAATTTCCTCCACTTTTGCAGTTATTTTTCTCTTGTTGCATGCACTCGTTTCCCAAAAGTCATCTTGAATGTTGAATTGTCAGTACAACTGAAAACATTCAGAGAACATCCCATAATTGATATTTAAAAATAAATGTTTTTGTTTGAACTCACCATTATGGAGATCAGTGTTCCCTTCGGAAGTTAGGTCATCTTTTATATACTTATTACTTACCTTTATGGCAAATAGTGATTTTTAAGAGTTGTATTGATAACACAACTTTAGTTACTAGAGCTCTTGTGTAAGTGAACTATACTAACTAAGCGTTTGTCAGCACAACATACTATTCCTATTTCACTTGACATGCTTTTCTATTTACAAGTCTATTTACTTTTACAGTGTATGTTTATGAGCTGTTTAATTCATAACATTTCAATCAAAATGAATTTAAACATATTCTATGTACAGTAAGAAGCCTTTAAGGTTCCCCATGGAGCTTTAGTGTTCTCCACTCTTACTGTCCGTCAGCCGCTTCATAAATAGATCCTTTTAGCGGATCATTTTATGGATTTAGTTTTAATTAATTTAGTTCTAATTCATTTTTAATGAAATTGTATGAGTCAAACAGCTTGTAAACATACTTTTTTTATGAAATAACCCGTCCAACATGACAGAATTATGCAAACATTTGGAATCTTTTTGGCCTTTTTATCAAGGACTCTATAGTTCTGTATAGATCCCCATTGAACCTTTTTTTCCCCAAGAGAGCGTGTTTAGAGAATTTAGAGAGCAGGGTTTTAAAGTCTTTAAAAGTCTTAATTTGACCGTCCACAATGTAAGGCCTTAAAATGTCTTGAATTGGATCAGAAAGTCTTCAGTTCAAGGCATTAAATTAGTGCTCTATGATTTCTGCGATGGACTGAATCACAGAATCCATTCATAAAAATGTAATTTACTGTATAAATGTCAGAATTGGTCAGATTTTGTATGAATAAATCAACAGTCGGTCAGTCTCTTAAAGGGCCAGTTCACCCATTAATGAGAATCCTGTGGTCATTTCCTCGCCCTAATGTCGCTCACACCCGTCAGACTTTCCTTCCTCATATAAAGCCATGGAGTCTCTTCAGAACATCTGGAATAATCCGCTCGATCCGTACGGATCAGTTTCTGAAGCGTCAGTGGAAGTTGCTTAGACTGTCAATGGAGGACAGACATCTTCCCATTTCATTACAAATATCCTCATTTGTGTTCCGGAGATGAACGAGAGTCATCAAATTTAATCTGACCATTAAAGCAGAGTCCAGAGAAATGAAAACAATAAATAAAACAGAATTCATAAGGCCCTAAATTAAACTGCATGCGCTGCATAAAGGATGCTCTTCCTCAGGATTTCTGTTTTCCAGCTCAAATATCCAGGACTCATTTAATGACATGCGAAATGAAGAAATGAAGTCTTGTTTCATGAGAAACTGAACAGAATGAAGTGAGTTTGAGCTCAAAACAAGAGCAAATCTCTGTCATTGGGTGTGAACATTACTCACTTTGAGTTAAGTTGATGTTTATGAACACACTGGCAGATATTTGCTCTTGATTTAATCATAAAATCACTTTCACAAGATTTCTGATCTCAAACTTTAAGCTATTTTAGTCAAATTGATTAAAAAGTGACGGAGATCTGCTGTAAATTGTGTTCTCAAACTCGTCACTAATAAAACTCGTTCACATTAGTTTCTTAAATTGAGCTTCATGAGTCCTGCAGAAACCCTGATTTCTCTTTTTATTCTGAACAGTCATAGTGTAGAGTATAGATCTGCCCCAAGACACAGAATATGTATCCTCTGCTCGCTATAGTCGGCACTGATCTGTCGTTATATTTAGCCGCTGATTTAATTGTTGGCACTCTGAGCGTGCTGAACCTCTCCTCAGGTGTTCTGCATAAATCACATCCACTGAGAGCGTACTGTAACTTCAGCATGACAAATGTATGAGTATAGCAGATGTGAAAGCATAAAGTGCTCATAATATATGCTCCTTTACTGGTGTTTAAAAGCTTCCCATAATGCAACTGATTCTTCCTCTGTGTTTCCGTCTTGTTTTACAAACATTCTTAAATCAAGATACATTTACTGGAGAAGAGAAATGACTGAAGATATTAATGATGAAGTGAGTTTGTGCATAAACAAGAGCAAATATCTGCCAGTGGGGTCAGGAAAATAAACTCAATTCAAAGGGAAAACAAGATTATTTTTCTGACCCCACTGGCAGATATTTGTTCTTGTTCTCACTTCATTTGGATACATTTTTAAGTGTACAAGATTTGACATGGATTTATTTTTATTATTTGAATATGTTCCTTGGGGTTCACTTATAATGTTAATAAAGTTTTTTGCACAAAAAACAAATATGTGGAAAAATATTTTTAAGGCGTCACTAAACGGCCTGTTATGATTGGCTAATGTCACTGCATAGGAAAAAGTATCAATGCCATTGAAATAATTCATATAAAACCATCATTTACAGACACGAAGGGCCCTATTTTACCGATCAGATCTCACGGCGCAGGAGCTCTCAGGGCGTGTCCAAATCCACTTTTGCTCATTTAACAACGGGAAAAACGGTCGGCGCGCCCGGCACATGATCCAAAAGGGTTGTGCCTCGTCTCTTAATGAGTCATGGGTGTGTTTTGGGCGTAACGTGCAATAAACCAATCAGAGTCTCATCTCCCTTTCCCTTTAAAAGCCAGTTGTGCTCGCACCATGAGCGGATTCACTGTTTACATGAGGAGAGACTGAACGCTTCTCCAGAGAGGAATCCTTTTATTTTAATATTTAAACGCGCGTGTGTGTGTGTGTGCTGCTGCACGTCCCTGTGTGTGTAATAATCAGAGTGTGTGTGTGTGTGCTGCTGCGCGTCCCTGTGTGTGTAATAATCAGAGTGTGTGTGTGTGTGTGCTGCTGTGCGTCCCTGTGTGTGTAATAATCAGAGTGTGTGTGTGTGTGCGCTGCTGCACGTCCCTGTGTGTGTAATAATCAGAGTGTGTGTGTGTGTGTGTGTGTAATAATCAGAGTGTCGTCTATAGGCTCATATTACTAACACGCCCTTTAAATAACACATAAATACTGCACTCTTGACTTTAGAGCAGGTGTGTGTTGGTCAGTGGCGCAGTCGTCTTCAGTTCCTCACAATAGCAACGCTCCAGCAATGCTCCTGAACTCCTGGTGTTCAGACGCCCATGGGAGAACAGATGCGCCAGTGCATTTGATATTTAAACAACGTGGAGCTGGACGTGAACATGAGAACTGCGTCCGGCTGAAACTAGCAGAACACACTCGCGTCTCGCCTGCCGTCTCATTGCGCCGAGTGTGTGATAGGGCCCTGAATGATTGAACACCAGTGGGCGGGGCCTATGGTGTGATGATGTAAAACTATTGGTTGATGTCTTGCTCTGGTGGCGGGTGTGATATCACAAATCCCACAATATTTTTCCTAAAAAAAGAATGAGTAGATGTTTCCAAATATCTGTGTTCTGGTACAAATACAAGCACCAACTCCCTGATACAGCAGTGTGTGTGACGGTGTGTTTGTTTCTGATGCTTTTGATCTCTAAATACTCTAACCTGAATCCCTGGAGAGATTTCCCCTCCCCGTCTTCCACTAAAGTTCCTTTAGTACATCGAACAAATTCCATCAAGTGTTTGCTGAATTAAGCTGGGACGGATTTAGGAGCCTGAGTTGGTAAATGAATGAAATCAGCAGCTTTTGGCGTTACGGGAGCGTCCTTATTATTCCCAAACGTTTTACATCACATTTCAGTATGTGCTGAGCTCTAAGTGAGGGAGATCTGAAAGCTTTGGCTTATGCTGACCTACATGTTGTGGCACGTTCCACTACTGTAATGATGAAGTTTTTTGGTTGTGTATGAATAAACACACATGATTCAGCATTAAACAACAGCAACATGCCCCAGTTCACAGAGTCTAAAGCAACGCTCGAGTTCACAGCACAGGCAGACGGACAGATGCTTTATAATCCATGTTGTGAGAAGCTTGTGATGTTGTAGCATCATCGTGCATTACTATACTGTATATATTTGTTTTTAAAGACCCTACAAGTTTGATTAAACCATTAAAATACAAGGAAAATATTTATTTATTTATATATATATTTTAAATGAGGGAGTAACAAAACACTAAACTTGGTTACGGTGTTTATCTGATCAAATTATTTGGCAAACTACAGCTACAGGTTTTGTTTTACTATGCAACAAAAAGCTGAGATGAAAAAGCAAACATAGTCAGTTATTGATATTTGGTTGGTTCTCTCTTGTTTTTGCATGTGTTTATAATTTCTTTGTATGAGAGCCTGGACAAAAATTATGCAATGAACATGCCAAACTGAGCAAAAACAATCGCCCCCAAGCACAACTACGCAATATGACTACAAAATCTATAATAATGTGTATATAAACAGTGACGATGTCAGTGCTGCACGGACATCACTTTTGGAAACTACTTTATATTGTGCTTAAAATGTACATTTTTGACATTGACGTATTTAGGGGCCGAAGGTTTTTATTATTCTTCCATTTCTTGAGTCTATGGCAGCCCATAGAACCGTTCACGGGAAAATTATGCAATGTGGCACACTAACAGAGGACTGGCCCAACATTAACTACACCAAATTTGGTGTCGCTAGATCAAAATCTCTAGCGCCACCACCTGTCCAAAGTTTCACTTATGTTTACGCTAATAAACTTTTGAACCGTAAGAGTTAGAAACAAAATAATTTTTCCTCTGATTCCTTGACTCAATATGATTCGATTGCACACTATGAGGTCATCATGAAACTTTTCCCACCAAATAAACCTACTTTTTCAAACTCCTCCTAGACGGTTCATCCAATTTTCATGAAAATCGAATCAGATCATCTACAGACCATGCTGGCAAAAAGCTTTTTGATAAACGCAACCGTTCTTGAATAACGCGCGAACGAATTCAATGAAGAGCATGCCAAATTTTGATACGAGGCTATATCTCCGCAACGCGGATTCAGTGCATCATGCCGAGACGAATGATACCTCATTTTCCCATATCGCCCTTTTTAATTTTGCCCTAAAATGCTGCATTTTAAGAACACATTATCATAACGTTACAAAACTCTGTATGGGTCATCGGCACGATGCCCTGAAGGAGCATGAGAAGTTTTGAGCCAGTGCCACCTAGTGGTAAAATCAAACATTCACATGCTTATAACTTTGGGTGTGGTTGACTTATTTTCATGGAGTCATATTTTTAGATTCCGGAATCCTTGCTGAGTCTAACGATACCAAACATGCTAGGTTTCGCCTTATGGTTTGTTCAACGTTGTGATTTAGCGTTTAAACAACTTTCGCCAATATCTCCTAAACCGTTAGTCCGATCGAGACGAAACCACCGCAGGAACATCAGAATCATAGCAGGTTGATTATAATCTTCCGGCCTAATGTCAGAATTTTGATAGCAAGTGGCAAAAAATGCAATCAATCTCAGGTGTGGGTTATTTTTTATATGCTCATAAATACAAATGTCTATAACTCATAAACGAAATGAGATATTTTCATCAAATTTGGCACACTTATGTATGGGGGCACACTGAGGACACACACAAAAAGCGGTGGAACTGTGCCACTTGGTGGCGCTATAATTGAACAAAACATGAAATTGGCTCTATACAACTCAGTTTATTTATGGGTTTTCAACCTTTTTGCTTAAAATTGTCTCCAAATGTCTTTGCTCACTGTTGCAGTTGATCTGCTGCTGCTTCCCTGTGTGCTTCTGTTGTGATTGGCCCCTGATAATCCCTGCTTGCAGATATATTTATTATTATTATCATCATCATCACTATTTTGCTGTTATGGTATTGAGAATTTAGGGGCAGTTTGCTGCTTAATGGTCCTAAAAATAAGCAAGATGTTTTTTATATGACCTAGACATGTTCACTTTTTGACATGTTATGCATATCATGCATTATTTCACACACATTAATGCATGGTTTGCACAGATAGTTTTTAACTGCACACTTGCAGAATGTGGGATGTGTGTTTTTCTCATTGCTGTCAGATTCATTTCAAGCTTCAGGTATATATCTTATGTTGCTAAAATTGAAATTGCAGAATTTTGCAGTATCCTGACTGGAGTGTCATGACGTATTTATTGTTTATTTGTTTATTTAGGTTATTTATTCGTGCATTGACATTTCAATAATTGAATGTTACTCATGCAGTTTGATATTCTCACCTATGGAACAATTGTGAAGCAAAGCGTTGCTGTTTGCATGCATATTTGTGCACATATGTAGACTTTCGAGCTGAAGACCGCTGTACAGTCTAGGAAAGTTCACATCTTCACCCTTTATTCAAATATTACGGATTTTGTATGTGCGTTTTTTTGCATAGTAAATTATGCCACCTTTTTTGCCACATACCTCAATCAAGTTTAGTGTTTTGTTCTTCCCTCATATTTAACATATTTACAAAATATTTTCATCATAAGTTCTGCAAAATGAAGCTTTCCCTCACTGCACACTTTGAATATTTTGCCAAACCCACATTGTAATTTTAGCTTTGTGTCACAGTGGATTATTATGTAACGTTTCCTCAATGCCTTTCTGAGTCCATCTAACACTGATTCTCGTTTAGATTATTAACGAAGCTGTTTGACTTGTAGTTGTAGTTTGCCGTGCATTTCTACAGAAAGAAAGCCTTTTTCATGGTCTTCAGTACAATCTCTTTGGCATGTTTGTTGAATAATTGTGAACATAACTACTGTTATGCAAGAAAAAATTAAGATTTAGTCTGACGATAAAGTATAAATATACAAAAACACTTTGGGTTGTGTTTAGCGAATACAGCGAATCAAGCATTTTCCCAAAAAAACGACTCATTTATAGGGAAAATGAACAGTCCTCGAGACAGGACAAGCCACTGGTCAAAACACAATATAGTGAAATACTGCAATATGATATACACAAACGTGAATGAGAATCTCATTTTGTGTTTCCATTTGCTCAAATAGCAAAAGAAAATATCGGGGTTCTATTTAATAATTCATTTTATAATTGTATATATGGATTATATAATACAATTAATGCAATATACTTTAATATAATTATAGTCACGTTAGGATGAAATATAACTTTTTAACACGATTATAAAGCCATACAGAGTAAGTGCTTTTTGCGTACGTGTGGTTTTAGTCGTAAATGTAGAAAAGAATATTATTATGAAATCTTTGGTGAATCGTGATTTGTTCTTAAAATCGTTTGTATGCACATTTTAATGCTTAGGCATGCTTAGTGAATCAGACCCATTGTTTTCGAACAGGTTTCCCCCACAGTCCTCCCCGCCTGCTATTGGTCACACTCACAAATAGCCCCGCCCCCAACCCACGCCATTGGTTAAGCCAGTCTTTGGCGCACTGTCTCTCTTTACGCTCGCACCTTGACGCGCGCTCGCTGTCACATGTGTGTGTTTATCATCCCCAAATCACCTCTCTTTGCTCATCTACGAACTTTCTTCTTTCTCCTGCTCGCTTCACTCCTCCCACTCTCTCTTCATCTCCGTATATCCTCCTCCTCCTCCACGGAACACCCACGCGCTTCTGGCTTCTCCATTCCCCTCCAGTCTCGCGCTAGTGCCGGACGATGACGCTGACCTTTGCACGCGCGCATGTGGACATCTGAGATTAGATGGAGCATGAGTTGAGATCCTCGCTCTCTAACGGCTCTGTTTCACCCGCCCCTCCATGCAATCCCTCGCTTTATCTCGCGCTCGCGTTTCCTCCGCGATGGGAAATTAAATAAAGTTGTCCGAGGGCAGCTGGAGCTGTGAAGGATGTAATCGGAGGGGAAAGCGGATCGTGTTTCCATGCAAACGACGCTCAGGCATGCAGGAGATCCCGCAAGACCTGTTATCAATTGCACTGACATCTCTAACCGATTTACGCCGAGCGCGCGCGGGATGCGATCGGAGTGACTGATCCATGGACGTGTTCAGCTTCGTCAGGAGGTGAGTCTGAGACGCAGCCGCAGTCTTTCTCTACATGATTATAACAGATTGTTGACTTGTCAATGTCTGCATTTCAATCGCGTTTCACTGTACAAACATACAGTGACGATGATGATGATGATGATGTCACGGGGATTGATAACGCAGCTGTCGCATCTCTTCTCATTCATTCAGACCTGAGGATGGCAGCTGGAAATATATGTAAATATATGACTTAATGCTTGAGAAGCAGCAGCTCTAACGATGGTCAACATGACATCTGAACAGAAACAGGGAATCACTTCACACTGGTCGACAGATATCGGGTTATCAATAACCGATATATATATATAGTTAATTTATAATACTGAATTTAGAGATTAAGTAGCCTACCATGTAAAGAAAACAGTATTTGGGCATTATCCATTGTCTAAGAATGTAGATTTGGAGGCAAACTATATTGATAAAACACAAGAAGGCCTATATATTTATTTATTTAATGCATGCAATAAATATTTATTTAATTAATGCATGCAATATATATTTATTTATTTAATGCATGCAATATATATTTATTTATTTAATGCATGCAATATATATTTATTTAATGCATGCAATATATATTTATTTATTTAATGCATGCAATATATATTTATTTATTTAATGCATGCAATATATATTTATTTATTTAATGCATGCAATATATATTTATTCATTTAATGCATACAATAAATATTTATTTATTTAATGCATGCAATAAATATTTATTT
This sequence comes from Rhinogobio ventralis, assembly GCA_039654625.1. NCBI lineage: Eukaryota > Metazoa > Chordata > Actinopteri > Cypriniformes > Gobionidae > Rhinogobio > Rhinogobio ventralis. The sequence goes on from CM077197.1 coordinate 864,274, forward strand.
ATTTAATGCATGCAATATATATATTTATTTAATGCATGCAATATATATATTTATTTAATGCATGCAATATATATTTATTCATTTAATGCATGCAATAAATATTTATTCATTTAATGCATACAATAAATATTTATTTATTTAATGCATGCAATAAATATTTATTCATTTAATGCATGCAATAAATATTTATTTATTTAATGCATGCAATAAATATTTATTCATTTAATGCATGCAATAAATATTTATTTATTTAATGCATGCAATATATATATTTATTTAATGCATGCAATATATATATTTATTTAATGCATGCAATATATATTTATTTATTTAATGCATGCAATATATATATATTTATTTAATGCATGCAATATATATTTATTCATTTAATGCATGCAATAAATATTTATTTATTTAATGCATGCAATATTTATTTATTTAATGCATGCAATATATATTTATTCATTTAATGCATGCAATATTTATTTATTTAATGCATGCAATATATATTTATTTATTTAATGCATGCAATAAATATTTATTTATTTAATGCATGCAATATATATTTATTTATTTAATGCATGCAATATATATTTATTCATTTAATGCATGCAATATATATTTATTCATTTAATGCATGCAATATATATTTATTCATTTAATGCATGCAATAAATATTTATTTATTTAATGCATACAATAAATATTTATTTATTTAATGCATGCAATATATATTTATTTATTTAATGCATGCAATATATATTTATTTAATGCATGCAATATATATTTATTTATTTAATGCATGCAATATATATTTATTTATTTAATGCATGCAATATATATATATATATATATATATATATATATATATATATATATTTATTTAATGCATGCAATATTTATTTATTTAATGCATGCAATATATATATATATATTTATTTAATGCATGCATGCATATACACACATGAAATAAATTGCATGCATATATATATTATATTTATTTATGTAGGCATGCATATATTATATAAATGAAGCACTCATTTGTGTAGCTTTTGGCCTGTGGTTGTATTATATATGATCATAATATCCACCCTATTCTGTATATATTATCAAACCCATATATGTTGATCAGTGGAGAATGGTGCTGTGGTTTAATTCGTGTCCATCCGTATAAGCCGGCGGTTAAGCTCATTTCATCCCTGTGACTGCCTAAACTCCATAACCTATTTGGCTTGTTTGATTTTTCTTGATTTTATCCCAGCTAATCCTCCTAAAGGATTGGCCCCTGGATCCCACTGGCATTGTCGCCTCTTTCCACTGTTTATTCTCCAAAATAATCATCCAGATTATGAATCTATAGAAGAGCTCCTCATCTAGCAGCTTTGCATTTGCTTTGTGCATGAAAGAATGGGTTTGAGTGTGTGACCGGGGCGAGCGGGCTGTCAGACGCTGTACAGGACTGACCGGTCACTGACCGCTCTGTGTAGTGACTGATGTGAGCCGGCACTCGGACAGGACGAGTCTGTGAGGAAGGGTTCAGTGGATCTGTCATTATTTACTCACCAAAACCCACGTGATGGTATTCTTTTCCCTGGAACATAAAATGAGACATTTGAGTCTACACTTCTAGAGATCAGACTCCTGTACAGGGACTCACATATAGAAGTCTGTAGGGCGGCAGGATCTGGGGAGAAATTGGGATATATCCCCACCCCCAATAAAAACTGTGATTAAATTTGAAACATGATTTTAAAAAAAAGAAGTTTTTTTTGTAGGGCTGCGCTGCGTGATTATATATCAATATGACTTTAATAATAATAATAATAATAATAAATTGTATTATAGTTAACAATGACAATAATTATTATTTCTATTTTAATATTTAAAATAAAGATGTGTACTTAATGTAATAAAAATTTATATTATTATTAAAAAATAATAAAAATAAAAATGTTGTATTTTATAATAATAATTCTTATTATTAAAATAAAATAAAAATGTGTACATAAGAAAATACATTTATTATTATAAATCATACTAATAAAATAACAATAATTATTATTCTTTTATGATTATGATGAAAAAAGTGGGTGCTTAAGAAAAAAATATTATTATTAAAAATAAAATTAAATAATTCATATTTCTTCAATACACATTTTTTTAATAATAATTATTATTATTACTATTATTAACAAATAAAATACTTATAAAAATGTGTATTTAAGAAAAAAGAAATAATATGAATTTATTTTGCATTAGCTGTATTTTGATTAATCGTGAAGCCTTATTTTCAAGCTTGGAAAAGATTAATTCCCACACAGAGCTGTCATACGTATGAGTGATATTTTTATGTTTTATGTTCTTTTTGCTCTGTTGTGACATCTGTGGTCTGAATCACATCTGGAGCACATCTGGGGGATGATGACACTGTTCTGCTTCTCTTTAGTTCGCTGTGTCATGTGATCTTTTTGAAGCAATCATAACGTGTTCTTTATAAACCCAAACTCCTGCAAACAATAGCTCTTGCAAAAGGAAAATATTGGTCTTGGGGGATTAAATGAACATAATGAACTAAATTAATTAAGCTGACCAGATATCACCAAAGGGCAAATGCTTGATTGGAAAATACCGTGTAAAAGCGTCCGCCAGCGGATATGAGCAGAATATTTGTACTTTGGCGAGATAAGCAGAAGGTTAAAGAGCGCTCCGTCTTATTCATAGGACAGTGTATGAAAAGAAGCACTTTGGAGAGTTATGAAAGCGCCATCTTTAATTCATGCGTCTCTGTGTGTCTTCACTGCTGGAGAACTCGAGCTCAGACGAGGCCCAAAATAATTAAAGTGCGCATGAGGAGAAACGGCCTTGACCACAACTAAAGATGGACGTCCACAATGCACTTTCACATTGAAACAGACGCCGGATCTTGTGCCTGTTCACATTTTGACAATATTAATCCTGAAACATATAGTGCTCACCTGTTCAATGAGAACGATTTCCATTGGGTGAACCACTGAAAAACACTGCGTCATAATCAAGGCATGATTTTCATACAAATGCTTGGTGTAGTTTGATCTCTGACTGAATCATATATACTTGTCAAGAGCTGGAAGTGCTTGGTTTTGACTTGGAAAACCCTTGAAAACAGCCATATTTATGAAGAGCTGCTTGAATTATTGAACGATAATATATATGCGTTTAATTTTTTCAATGAAACACAATATTTTCATGCAAAATTAATACTATAAAGACATGCTTTGAGTGTGATACAGCTTTAATTCTTAAGGTCCATCAAATATTCATGAAAAAAATAAGGAAACTCAAACTAATAAGGATATCTTTGTCATGGTTTCAGTGGTTGAAGTTGCATGTGCTGCACTTCATCTGTGCCGGTTTGTTTTATTAGTGTATTTTATTCATCTGTTGACCTTTTTTTAGAATTTGAAATATAATAAAGACATTGTTTTGATAAGTGCGATCTCTGATTGTAGTCCTTGAAAGTCCTGGGATTTCATTTGACCGTATCTGTACGAGCGCTATATATGACACAAGGCTATTGTTTACGTGCTATGAATTTAAAGATATTTTTCGTGTAAAGCAGTTATTTTTTCATGCTGTGAAAACAGAGCACTTGTAGTATGTCAGCAAAATGAAAAGCGCTCAATTCATATTCCCATATTCACTGTTGGGCTTTAAAACGACGCGAATAACCATCGATTATGGGGATTTATCCCTAATGAGAACTATCATCATTACTCCAGTCTTCAGTGTCACATGATCCTTCACAAATCATTCAATATGAGGATTTGATGCTCAGCAAACATTTATGATTATTATCAGTGTTCATATTTCTGTGGAAACTGATACATTTGATTTCTCAGGATTCTTTGATGAGAAGAAAGTTCAAAAGAACAGAAAATTGATCTTTTGTAACATTATAAACGTGTCTTTTGATCAGTTTAATGCGTCCTTGATGAATAAAAGCATTAGTATTAATCTTCCTGACTCGGTAGTGTATGTCTATATAGTTTTTTATTCTTTTTTTATTTTAGTTTGAGTTATTTTAGTACATCAGGTTAAACTAAATAGTGAGAAATGCTTTTTATTTTAAGTAGGAATGCAATGAACTGATTTCTTGTGTGTTCTGTAAGAATACGAGTATAGACTGACCTGAGAATGAGTGAAAATATGACCGAGTGTGTTATGTTTTGTAGCTGTTATGAAGCGCTGTAGTTACAGTGAAGGTCTGACGGGGGCAGATATGAGCTCAGGTGTTGATGCCCATCCAAAGGGCTTTATCTTCCTCTGCCCTCCAACAATTACAGTCATGACTACAATTATAGTCGCATTTATGAGTTTCATCAGTGCAAATGCTGTTTTTCTCCCTCTATCGGATTTGTGCAAATGAAAATTAGCAATTGCATCACCTGTGCAAATATCCTGCATGAGAATCTCGCAGGAACCACATTTTACCCTGACATTAAAAAATAAGAATGTACATTTTGCTCAAAACTGAAGCCTATTTTTAGCACCATTAAAATTACAATATAATGATGAATGATAATTACAAAAAACGGATAGGAAAATGCCCATATGCATGAAAATAATGAGAATTGGGGGAGAAATGTGCATGAAATGAAAAGGTTATGCAATGCATATATTTATGCAAATGTATTTTTCTGTTGATTTTGGTGACCTAAACACATTCTTGACAGGTGTCAGGAGATTCTTCCATACAGATGCTGTGCAACATTAAGAAACATCTGTTAACTAGTCAAGCAGGTTTTGAAAGAGCGTCAGTATATTGCATATATTTAATGCACTCTCGCCTGCCGTTAAGTCATTATCATGCATGGTTTGCTGCTGCGTGTTGTTTTTCCATGTGACCTGTGTTTATCACACAGAAGGGGCAGGATGTGCCAGACGGAGAGTGATGCATGTGCTGAATATTCATGAGCTCAAACCCCACCAACTTTTGTTACAAGCGTTCAGATTTTACATATTTCTTACCACAATGTCAGAAACATTGCAAGTACACAAAACAGATGCAAATTGTGTTGCGTTATGAATTACACTACCATTCAAAAGTGTGGGGTCGGTGAGATGTGTTAATGTTTCTGAAAGAGCCTCACAAAAGCTGCGTTTATCTGATCATAACTACAGTAAAGCAGTGAAATATGACTCCAGTGTAAAGCAGCTGTTCTCTATGTGAATATATAGTAAAGTGTAATTTATTCCTGTGATCAAAGCTGAATTTATCATCATTACTCCAGTCTCTTAGTTAACTATATTACCTAACATGAGGAAACAATGAAACTTGAACAATGATACTTTATGATTAAAGGCACAATATGTAAGATTTTAGGATTAAAATATCCAAAAGCCACTAGAACAGTGTTGACTTGTGTACATTATCCCAAATGTTTCCAAGAATGTTTGAATCCAGAGAAACAAGTGATTTTAACCAGGACACGGACCTTGTGTGTGTGTCGCCTATCAATGACATCATACCCGCGTTACCCGGTTTTATTTTGTAGTAACCATGGAAACACAAAGTCGCTTTAATATCTGATGTGTTTTATTAGACGGTGAGCAACTGTTTGGATCATTCATGGACAGAAACTAATCATTGTTCTCCAGCTCAACACAGTTAGTCTTATTGTTTAGATCTGGTGTTCTTGATTTACCGCGAGTACCATGTTTTACCATGCCTGATATGATCTCGCTCACTGCAGTGTGAACAAGTGTCTCATAGTAGCGCCGAGCGAACGCACACGCATTATAACATCACTTTAACACACTCAGATGTGTGTGATATGATAAAACAGCGCTGCGTTACCACACACACACACGAGCGGAAGAAGAGGAAGCTCGACTGACAGAATAAAAGCTCCGCCCAATCAAGAGTCAAGACACGCCTTTGTGCTGAATAAGAGACGAAAAATTTACATTTTAAATTTATATTTAAAATGAAGTGAGTTTATGCTTTTTCTGTTTTGAATAAGAGCCCTCTAGTGGCGAAAAATTACATATTGGCTCATATTTGTTAATGCATGAACTAATGGAACCGTACTGTAAAGTGCTACCAATAAACTTGATATTCAGTTTAGGCAAACATATGGTGTTTTACACTTTTAAAAAAATTATTGTTTTGGGTTGAAAATGGACAGACCCAGCGATTGGGTTAAATATTTGCCCAACCTGCTGGGTAGTTTTATTTAACTCAACTATTATTTAAAAATGGCTGTATTGCTTAAAATGAACCCAAAGTATGTTGGAAATTAACATTTATTAATATGTTTAATAAATTTACATTATTAATAAGTTTAATGAATAATAATTAAACAATAAGAAATTGCTTATTAATAAATAAGATTATTAATCATTTGATTATTATTGTTGCCTCTAGTAATTATGTGTCTGATTTTTAATTTCCAACCCATTTTGGGGTCATTTTGAGCCAGCGTACAGTATTTTTATACAATAGTTGGGTTAAATAAAACTGCCCAGCACGTTGAGCAAACATTTAACCCAATCGCTGGGTCTGTCCATTTTCAACCCAACTTGGGTGGTTTTTAACCCAGCATTTTTTAGAGTGTAGTAAAAACAGTAGAGGTCCAAACCATCATTTTATGAAAAAATATAATTTTTTGTGTTCCGCAGAAGAACGAACAAAAATTATACAGGTTTGAAATGACGTGAGCATGAGTAAATGACAGAAAAGTGTAATTATGGCAATTGAGAGATAATGGGAAGGCATTTGTATTTCCTGTTTGCATTGTTGTGAGCCGCTCTTGACAGGATGTGCCACTGGGCCTCAGTTCCTTTGTAATGTGTGTGTGTGAAACGCTCATTAGCGGCGTTGATGAGCTGCTGTGTGTTATTACAGCGGCCTGTCATTAGCTGGAAGCGCCGGAGCGCTGGTGTTTCCCCAGCTGGACGATGCTCTCCAATAACAGGGCGGAATCACTCGCGGCTGAGCATCTCACAGCCGTGTGTTTCTGTAGTGCTTTAATGACAGCCTGCATCACATCACTGCCAATATCAGTGTGAAGAGCAGCGCTTTTGCTGCGACCATTACAGACGAGTTTAACGGAAGATGCCACGCTCGCTCAGTGTTTCTGTCTCGTCTTCCAGCACAAATATCTGAACGTTCTTAAATCAGGACACATTTACTGGAGAAGCTGTGCAGGATTGCACTGTTTGTTTAAAGTGCCCTTTTATGCCATTTTACATTCATCCGAGGTCAAACACACTTTAATTCTCTCCTAATCTCCACTGCAGCATCAGCTCTTCTCTCTCAGTGTCTGAAACGCTTCCATCAAAGATTCAGTCTCTCTAAACAGTCTACTCTGCTCTGATTGGTCAGATGTCTCAGTCTGTTGTGATTGGTCTACTCTGCTCTGATTGGTCAGATGGCCCAGTCTGTTGTAATTGGTCTACTCTGCTCTGATTGGTCAGATGGCCCAGTCTGTTGTGATTGGTCTACTCTGCTCTGATTGGTCAGATGACCCAGTCTGCTGTGATTGGTCTACTCTGCTCTGATTGGTCAGATGGCCCAGTCTGTTGTGATTGGTCTACTCTGCTCTGATTGGTCAGATGGCCCAGTCTGTTGTGATTGGTCTGCTCTGCTCTGATTGGTCAGATGTCTCAGTCTGTTGTGATTGGTCTACTCTGCTCTGATTGGTCAGATGTCTCAGTCTGTTGTGATTGGTCTACTCTGCTCTGATTGGTCAGATGGCCCAGTCTGTTGTGATTGGTCTACTCTGCTCTGATTGGTCAGATGGCCCAGTCTGTTGTGATTGGTATACTCTGCTCTGATTGGTCAGATGGCCCAGTCTGTTGTGATTGGTCTACTCTGCTCTGATTGGTCAGATGGCCCAGTCTGTTGTGATTGGTCTGCTCTGCTCTGATTGGTCAGACGGCTTAGTTTGTTTTGATTGATCTACTTGGCTCTGATTGGTCAGACGGCCCTGTCTGCTGTAATTGGTCTACTCTGCTCTGATTGGTCAGACGGCTTAGTTTGTTTTGATTGATCTGCTCTGCTCTGATTGGTCAGATGGCTCAGTCTGTTGTGATTGGTCTACTCTGCTCTGATTGGTCAGATGGCCCAGTCTGCTGTGATTGGTCTACTCTGCTCTGATTGGTCAGATGGCCTAGTCTGTTGTGATTGGTCTACTCTGCTCTGATTGGTCAGATGGCCCAGTCTGCTGTGATTGGTCTACTCTGCTCTGATTGGTCAGATGGCCTAGTCTGTTGTGATTGGTCTACTCTGCTCTGATTGGTCAGATGGCCCAGTCTGCTGTGATTGGTCTACTCTGCTCTGATTGGTCAGATGGCCCAGTCTGTTGTGATTGGTCTACTCTGCTCTGATTGGTCAGATGGCCCAGTCTGCTGTGATTGGTCTACTCTGCTCTGATTGGTCAGATGGCCCAGTCTGTTGTGATTGGTCTACTCTGCTATGATTGGTCAGACGGCTTAGTTTGTTTTGATTGATCTACTTGGCTCTGATTGGTCAGACGGCCCTGTCTGCTGTAATTGGTCTACTCTGCTCTGATTGGTCAGATGGCCCAGTCTGTTGTGATTGGTCTGCTCTGCTCTGATTGGTCAGATGGCCCGGTCTGCTGTGATTGCTCTGCTCTGATTGGTCAGATGGCCCAGTCTGTTGTGATTGGTCTGCTCTGCTCTGATTGGTCAGATGGCCCAGTCTGTTGTGATTGGTCTGCTCTGCTCTGATTGGTCAGATGGCCCAGTCTGTTGTGATTGGTCTGCTCTGCTCTGATTGGTCAGATGGCCTAGTCTGTTGTGATTGGTCTACTCTGCTCAGATTGGTCAAATGGTCCAGTCTGTTGTGATTGGTCTGCTCTGCTCTGATTGGTCAGATGGCCCAGTCTGTTGTGATTGGTCTGCTCTGCTCTGATTGGTCAGATGGCCTAGTCTGTTGTGATTGGTCTACTCTGCTCTGATTGGTCAGATGGCCCAGTCTGCTGTGATTGGTCTACTCTGCTCTGATTGGTCAGATGGCCCAGTCTGTTGTGATTGGTCTACTCTGGTCTGATTGGTCAGATGGCCCAGTCTGTTGTGATTGGTCTGCTCTGCTCTGATTGGTCAGATGGCCCAGTCTGTTGTGATTGGTCTACTCTGGTCTGATTGGTCAGATGGCCCAGTCTGTTGTGATTGGTCTACTCTGCTCTGATTGGTCAGATGGCCCAGTCTGTTGTGATTGGTCTACTCTGCTCTGATTGGTCAGATGGCCCAGTCTGCTGTGATTGGTCTACTCTGCTCTGATTGGTCAGATGGCCCAGTCTGTTGTGATTGGTCTACTCTGCTCTGATTGGTCAGATGGCCCAGTCTGCTGTGATTGGTCTACTCTGCTCTGATTGGTCAGATGGCCCAGTCTGTTGTGATTGGTCTACTCTGGTCTGATTGGTCAGATGGCCCAGTCTGTTGTGATTGGTCTGCTCTGCTCTGATTGGTCAGATGGCCCAGTCTGTTGTGATTGGTCTACTCTGCTCTGATTGGTCAGATGGCCCAGTCTGCTGTGATTGGTCTACTCTGCTCTGATTGGTCAGATGGCCTAGTCTGTTGTGATTGGTCTACTCTGCTCTGATTGGTCAGATGGCCCAGTCTGCTGTGATTGGTCTACTCTGCTCTGATTGGTCAGATGGCCCAGTCTGTTGTGATTGGTCTACTCTGCTCTGATTGGTCAGATGGCCCAGTCTGTTGTGATTGGTCTGCTCTGCTCTGATTGGTCAGATAGCTCAGTCTGTTGTGATTGGTCTACTCTGCTATGATTGGTCAGACGGCTTAGTTTGTTTTGATTGATCTACTTGGCTCTGATTGGTCAGACGGCCCTGTCTGCTGTAATTGGTCTACTCTGCTCTGATTGGTCAGATGGCCCAGTCTGTTGTGATTGGTCTGCTCTGCTCTGATTGGTCAGATGGCCCAGTCTGTTGTGATTGGTCTACTCTGCTCTGATTGGTCAGATGGCCCAGTCTGCTGTGATTGGTCTACTCTGCTCTGATTGGTCAGATGGCCTAGTCTGTTGTGATTGGTCTACTCTGCTCTGATTGGTCAGATGGCCCAGTCTGCTGTGATTGGTCTACTCTGCTCTGATTGGTCAGATGGCCCAGTCTGTTGTGATTGGTCTACTCTGCTCTGATTGGTCAGATAGCTCAGTCTGTTGTGATTGGTCTACTCTGCTATGATTGGTCAGACGGCTTAGTTTGTTTTGATTGATCTACTTGGCTCTGATTGGTCAGACGGCCCTGTCTGCTGTAATTGGTCTACTCTGCTCTGATTGGTCAGATGGCCCAGTCTGTTGTGATTGGTCTGCTCTGCTCTGATTGGTCAGATGGCCCAGTCTGCTGTGATTGGTCTGCTCTGCTCTGCTCTGATTGGTCAGATGGCCCAGTCTGTTGTGATTGGTCTGCTCTGCTCTGATTGGTCAGATGGCCTAGTCTGTTGTGATTGGTCTACTCTGCTCTGATTGGTCAGATGGCCCAGTCTGCTGTGATTGGTCTACTCTGCTCTGATTGGTCAGATGGCCCAGTCTGTTGTGATTGGTCTACTCTGCTCTGATTGGTCAGATGACCCAGTCTGTTGTGATTGGTCTGCTCTGCTCTGATTGGTCAGATGGCTCAGTCTGTTGTGATTGGTCTACTCTGCTATGATTGGTCAGACAGCTTAGTTTGTTTTGATTGATCTACTTGGCTCTGATTGGTCAGACGGCCCTGTCTGCTGTAATTGGTCTACTCTGCTCTGATTGGTCAGATGGCCCAGTCTGTTGTGATTGGTCTGCTCTGCTCTGCTCTGATTGGTCAGATGGCCCAGTCTGCTGTGATTGGTCTGCTCTACTCTGCTCTGATTGGTCAGATGACCCAGTCTGTTTTGATTTGGTCTACTCTGCTCAGATTGGTCAGATGGTCCAGTCTGTTGTGATTGGTCTACTCTGCTCTGATTGGTCAGATGGCCCAGTCTGTTGTGATTGGTCTACTCTGCTCTGATTGGTCAGATGGCCCAGTCTGTTGTGATTGGTCTGCTCTGCTCTGATTGGTCAGATGGCTCAGTCTGTTGTGATTGGTCTGCTCTGCTCTGATTGGTCAGATGGCCCAGTCTGTTGTGATTGGTCTGCTCTGCTCTGATTGGTCAGATGGCTCAGTCTGTTGTGATTGGTCTACTCTGCTCTGATTGGTCAGATGGCCCAGTCTGTTGTGATTGGTCTACTCTGCTCTGATTGGTCAGATGGCCTAGTCTGTTGTGATTGGTCTACTCTGCTCTGATTGGTCAGATGGCCCAGTCTGTTCTGATTGGTCAGAAAGCAAACACTCATTATCATATCTGAATCTCTGCTCTTGACACACAGTGATACAAACAGTAATGATGGCATGGTTTTTACCATATAAATCTCATCAAAGTGGATTTGCTTTAGCAGCAGAAAACAGTCTTTTTGGCATGAACAACACGAACCAAAGTCTTCCAGTCTCAGCTACGTTGTTGTTTGGTGACATTTAAAGCATCCATGAGCTAAGCTGAAGTTCACGTTACAGTGATGTCGTCCCTGACGGTTCAGTATGATTAGCACTACAGTAAAGCACACAAGTCTCCAGACACGACTGTGAAGCGTCTGAGTGCTCTTGAAGCAGAGCTGCATATTACCTGACAACAGCCCATTTGCAGTAGCAAGACAAAATCATTTCCCCAGCCAATCGTCCGCTCTCATGTATTCTGGCCTGGACTCTTCAGCATGGCTCTCTTGCATCTCTGTCTTCCTCTGAGATGGAGCTGTGATTTTTTTTTCTTTTTTTTTTTCCATCTGTCCACCGGTTACATCATCTCACATGCATGCTGGCATATTCAAGGGCTTTGTTGTAATCTGC
>CM077197.1:878648-908648 GCA_039654625.1 Rhinogobio ventralis
GAGGTGAAGAGCCGTGAGTTTGTGCGTGTCTGATCTTTTATTTTGGCGTGTTGAGGTGAAGAGCTGTGAGTTTGTGCGTGTCTGATCTTTTATTTTGGCGTGTTGAGGTGAAGAGCTGTGAGTTTGTGCGTGTCTGATCTTTTATTTTGGCGTGTTGAGGTGAAGAGCTGTGAGTTTGTGCGTGTCTGAACTTTTATTTTGGCGTGTTGAGGTGAAGAGCTGTGAGTTTGTGCGTATCTGATCTTTTATTTTGGCGTGTTGAGGTGAAGAGCTGTGAGTTTGTGCGTGTCTGATCTTTTATTTTGGCGTGTTGAGGTGAAGAGCTGTGAGTTTGTGCGTGTCTGATCTTTTATTTTGGCGTGTTGAGGTGAAGAGCTGTGAGTTTGTGCGTGTCTGATCTTTTATTTTGGCGTGTTGAGGTGAAGAGCTGTGAGTTTGTGCGTGTCTGATCTTTTATTTTGGCGTGTTGAGGTGAAGAGCTGTGAGTTTGTGCGTGTCTGATCTTTTATTTTGGCGTGTTGAGGTGAAGAGCTGTGAGTTTGTGCGTGTCTGATCTTTTATTTTGGCGTGTTGAGGTGAAGAGCTATGAGTTTGTGCGTGTCTGATCTTTTATTTTGGCATGTTGAGGTGAAGAGCTATGAGTTTGTGCGTGTCTGATCTTTTATTTTGGCGTGTTGAGGTGAAGAGCTGTGAGTTTGTGCGTGTCTGATCTTTTATTTTGGCGTGTTGAGGTGAAGAGCCGTGAGTTTGTGCGTGTCTGATCTTTTATTTTGGCGTGTTGAGGTGAAGAGCTGTGAGTTTGTGCGTGTCTGATCTTTTATTTTGGCGTGTTGAGGTGAAGAGCTGTGAGTTTGTGCGTGTCTGATCTTTTATTTTGGCGTGTTGAGGTGAAGAGCTGTGAGTTTGTGCGTGTCTGAACTTTTATTTTGGCGTGTTGAGGTGAAGAGCTGTGAGTTTGTGCGTATCTGATCTTTTATTTTGGCGTGTTGAGGTGAAGAGCTGTGAGTTTGTGCGTGTCTGATCTTTTATTTTGGCGTGTTGAGGTGAAGAGCTGTGAGTTTGTGCGTGTCTGATCTTTTATTTTGGCGTGTTGAGGTGAAGAGCTGTGAGTTTGTGCGTGTCTGATCTTTTATTTTGGCGTGTTGAGGTGAAGAGCTGTGAGTTTGTGCGTGTCTGATCTTTTATTTTGGCGTGTTGAGGTGAAGAGCTGTGAGTTTGTGCGTGTCTGATCTTTTATTTTGGCGTGTTGAGGTGAAGAGCTGTGAGTTTGTGCGTGTCTGATCTTTTATTTTGGCGTGTTGAGGTGAAGAGCTGTGAGTTTGTGCGTGTCTGAACTTTTATTTTGGCGTGTTGAGGTGAAGAGCTGTGAGTTTGTGCGTGTCTGATCTTTTATTTTGGCGTGTTGAGGTGAAGAGCCGTGAGTTTGTGCGTGTCTGAACTTTTATTTTGGCGTGTTGAGGTGAAGAGCCGTGAGTTTGTGCGTGTCTGATCTTTTATTTTGGCGTGTTGAGGTGAAGAGCCGTGAGTTTGTGCGTGTCTGATCTTTTATTTTGGCGTGTTGAGGTGAAGAGCTGTGAGTTTGTGCGTGTCTGATCTTTTATTTTGGCGTGTTGAGGTGAAGAGCCGTGAGTTTGTGCGTGTCTGAACTTTTATTTTGGCGTGTTGAGGTGAAGAGCCGTGAGTTTGTGCGTGTCTGATCTTTTATTTTGGCGTGTTGAGGTGAAGAGCCGTGAGTTTGTGCGTGTCTGATCTTTTATTTTGGCGTGTTGAGGTGAAGAGCTGTGAGTTTGTGCGTGTCTGATCTTTTATTTTGGCGTGTTGAGGTGAAGAGCTGTGAGTTTGTGCGTGTCTGAACTTTTATTTTGGCGTGTTGAGGTGAAGAGCTGTGAGTTTGTGCGTATCTGATCTTTTATTTTGGCGTGTTGAGGTGAAGAGCTGTGAGTTTGTGCGTGTCTGATCTTTTATTTTGGCGTGTTGAGGTGAAGAGCTGTGAGTTTGTGCGTGTCTGAACTTTTATTTTGGCGTGTTGAGGTGAAGAGCTGTGAGTTTGTGCGTGTCTGATCTTTTATTTTGGCGTGTTGAGGTGAAGAGCTGTGAGTTTGTGCGTGTCTGATCTTTTATTTTGGCGTGTTGAGGTGAAGAGCCGTGAGTTTGTGCGTGTCTGATCTTTTATTTTGGCGTGTTGAGGTGAAGAGCCGTGAGTTTGTGCGTGTCTGATCTTTTATTTTGACGTGTTGAGGTGAAGAGCTGTGAGTTTGTGCGTGTCTGATCTTTTATTTTGGCGTGTTGAGGTGAAGATCTGTGAGTTTGTGCGTATCTGATCTTTTATTTTGCCGTGTTGAGGTGAAGAGCCGTGAGTTTGTGCGTGTCTGATCTTTTATTTTGGCGTGTTGAGGTGAAGAGCCGTGAGTTTGTGCGTGTCTGATCTTTTATTTTGGCGTGTTGAGGTGAAGAGCTGTGAGTTTGTGCGTATCTGATCTTTTATTTTGGCGTGTTGAGGTGAAGAGCTGTGAGTTTGTGCGTGTCTGATCTTTTATTTTGGCGTGTTGAGGTGAAGAGCCGTGAGTTTGTGCGTGTCTGAACTTTTATTTTGGCGTGTTGAGGTGAAGAGCCGTGAGTTTGTGCGTGTCTGATCTTTTATTTTGGCGCGTTGAGGTGAAGAGCCGTGAGTTTGTGCATATCTGATCTTTTATTTTGGCGTGTTGAGGTGAAGAGCCGTGAGTTTGTGCGTGTCTGATCTTTTATTTTGGTGTGTTGAGGTGAAGAGCCGTGAGTTTGTGCGTATCTGATCTTTTATTTTGGCGTGTTGAGGTGAAGAGCCGTGAGTTTGTGCGTGTCTGATCTTTTATTTTGGCGTGTTGAGGTGAAGAGCCGTGAGTTTGTGCGTGTCTGATCTTTTATTTTGGCGTGTTGAGGTGAAGAGCTGTGAGTTTGTGCGTGTCTGATCTTTTATTTTGGCGTGTTGAGGTGAAGAGCTGTGAGTTTGTGCGTGTCTGATCTTTTATTTTGGCGTGTTGAGGTGAAGAGCCGTGAGTTTGTGCGTGTCTGATCTTTTATTTTGGCGTGTTGAGGTGAAGAGCCGTGAGTTTGTGCGTGTCTGATCTTTTATTTTGGCGTGTTGAGGTGAAGAGCCGTGAGTTTGTGCGTATCTGATCTTTTATTTTGGCGTGTTGAGGTGAAGAGCTGTGAGTTTGTGCGTGTCTGATCTTTTATTTTGGCGTGTTGAGGTGAAGAGCCGTGAGTTTGTGCGTATCTGATCTTTTATTTTGGCGTGTTGAGGTGAAGAGCCGTGAGTTTGTGCGTGTCTGATCTTTTATTTTGGCGTGTTGAGGTGAAGATCTGTGAGTTTGTGCGTGTCTGATCTTTTATTTTGGCGTGTTGAGGTGAAGAGCCGTGAGTTTGTGCGTGTCTGATCTTTTATTTTGGCGTGTTGAGGTGAAGAGCCGTGAGTTTGTGCGTGTCTGATCTTTTATTTTGGCGTGTTGAGGTGAAGATCTGTGAGTTTGTGCGTGTCTGATCTTTTATTTTGGCGTGTTGAGGTGAAGAGCCGTGAGTTTGTGCGTGTCTGATCTTTTATTTTGGCGTGTTGAGGTGAAGAGCCGTGAGTTTGTGCGTGTCTGATCTTTTATTTTGGCGTGTTGAGGTGAAGAGCCGTGAGTTTGTGCGTGTCTGATCTTTTATTTTGGCGTGTTGAGGTGAAGAGCCGTGAGTTTGTGCGTGTCTGATCTTTTATTTTGGCGTGTTGAGGTGAAGAGCTGTGAGTTTGTGCGTGTCTGATCTTTTATTTTGGCGTGTTGAGGTGAAGAGCTGTGAGTTTGTGCGTGTCTGATCTTTTATTTTGGCGTGTTGAGGTGAAGAGCCGTGAGTTTGTGCGTGTCTGATCTTTTATTTTGGCGTGTTGAGGTGAAGAGCCGTGAGTTTGTGCGTATCTGATCTTTTATTTTGGCGTGTTGAGGTGAAGAGCTGTGAGTTTGTGCGTGTCTGATCTTTTATTTTGGCGTGTTGAGGTGAAGAGCCGTGAGTTTGTGCGTATCTGATCTTTTATTTTGGCGTGTTGAGGTGAAGAGCCGTGAGTTTGTGCGTGTCTGATCTTTTATTTTGGCGTGTTGAGGTGAAGATCTGTGAGTTTGTGCGTGTCTGATCTTTTATTTTGGCGTGTTGAGGTGAAGAGCCGTGAGTTTGTGCGTGTCTGATCTTTTATTTTGGCGTGTTGAGGTGAAGAGCCGTGAGTTTGTGCGTATCTGATCTTTTATTTTGGCGTGTTGAGGTGAAGAGCCGTGAGTTTGTGCGTGTCTGATCTTTTATTTTGGCGTGTTGAGGTGAAGAGCCGTGAGTTTGTGCGTATCTGATCTTTTATTTTGGCGTGTTGAGGTGAAGAGCCGTGAGTTTGTGCGTGTCTGATCTTTTATTTTGGCGTGTTGAGGTGAAGAGCCGTGAGTTTGTGCGTATCTGATCTTTTATTTTGGCGTGTTGAGGTGAAGAGCCGTGAGTTTGTGCGTGTCTGATCTTTTATTTTGGCGTGTTGAGGTGAAGAGCCGTGAGTTTGTGCGTATCTGATCTTTTATTTTGGCGTGTTGAGGTGAAGAGCTGTGAGTTTGTGCGTGTCTGATCTTTTATTTTGGCGTGTTGAGGTGAAGAGCCGTGAGTTTGTGCGTATCTGATCTTTTATTTTGGCGTGTTGAGGTGAAGAGCTATGAGTTTGTGCGTGTCTGATCTTTTATTTTGGCGTGTTGAGGTGAAGAGCTGTGAGTTTGTGCGTGTCTGATCTTTTATTTTGGCGTGTTGAGGTGAAGAGCTGTGAGTTTGTGCGTCTCTGATCTTTTATTTTGGCGTGTTGAGGTGAAGAGCTGTGAGTTTGTGCGTATCTGATCTTTTATTTTGGCGTGTTGAGGTGAAGAGCTGTGAGTTTGTGCGTGTCTGATCTTTTATTTTGGCGTGTTGAGGTGAAGAGCTGTGAGTTTGTGCGTGTCTGATCTTTTATTTTGCCGTGTTGAGGTGAAGAGCTGTGAGTTTGTGCGTATCTGATCTTTTATTTTCGCGTGTTTGAGGTGAAGAGCTGTGAGTTTGTGCGTGTCTGATCTTTTATTTTGGCGTGTTGAGGTGAAGAGCCGTGAGTTTGTGCGTGTCTGATCTTTTATTTTGGCGTGTTGAGGTGAAGAGCTGTGAGTTTGTGCGTGTCTGATCTTTTATTTTCGCGTGTTTGAGGTGAAGAGCTGTGAGTTTGTGCGTATCTGATCTTTTATTTTGGCGTGTTGAGGTGAAGAGCTGTGAGTTTGTGCGTGTCTGATCTTTTATTTTGGCGTGTTGAGGTGAAGAGCTGTGAGTTTGTGCGTATCTGATCTTTTATTTTGGCGTGTTGAGGTGAAGAGCTGTGAGTTTGTGCGTGTCTGATCTTTTATTTTGGCGTGTTGAGGTGAAGAGCTGTGAGTTTGTGCGTGTCTGATCTTTTATTTTGGCGTGTTGAGGTGAAGAGCTGTGAGTTTGTGCGTGTCTGATCTTTTATTTTGCCGTGTTGAGGTGAAGAGCTGTGAGTTTGTGCGTGTCTGATCTTTTATTTTGCCGTGTTGAGGTGAAGAGCTGTGAGTTTGTGCGTGTCTGATCTTTTATTTTGGCGTGTTGAGGTGAAGAGCCGTGAGTTTGTGCGTATCTGATCTTTTATTTTGCCGTGTTGAGGTGAAGAGCTGTGAGTTTGTGCGTGTCTGATCTTTTATTTTGGCGTGTTGAGGTGAAGAGCTGTGAGTTTGTGCGTATCTGATCTTTTATTTTGGCGTGTTGAGGTGAAGAGCTGTGAGTTTGTGCGTGTCTGATCTTTTATTTTGGCGTGTTGAGGTGAAGAGCTGTGAGTTTGTGCGTGTCTGATCTTTTATTTTGGCGTGTTGAGGTGAAGAGCTGTGAGTTTGTGCGTGTCTGATCTTTTATTTTGGCGTGTTGAGGTGAAGATCTGTGAGTTTGTGCGTGTCTGATCTTTTATTTTGGCGTGTTGAGGTGAAGAGCCGTGAGTTTGTGCGTGTCTGATCTTTTATTTTGGCGTGTTGAGGTGAAGAGCTGTGAGTGTGTAAGTAAGATGCTGCTTATGTAGGTTGCTCACTAGGTTTTAGAACAGAACCAATATGTGTTAGTTATTTCTAACTCTTCATGACACAAGGAAATTGATGCCATAAAGTTTTGTCCATGTTTCCAGTTAAGCGGTGTCCGTCAGATGACGGGCCGTTTGAACGTGGAATGGAAACATGAAGCGCTCCGGCTCTCAGACTGAATTATTGATGCGGCTCACGCATGAGCGATCAGGTTCATGTGCTGGAATGTTTCTGCTCTGTGTCCTTCACTGGCCAAACAAAAAACATTAAGTAATTACAGCGAGGCACAGTCCGACATATTAAACATTCATCATTTGTATAATGCCGTTTTTGTCAAGGCTTTTACAGCTGTGTGTAATAACAGCTTCAGTGTAAAGAGGGAGATTTGTCGTTTGAAGTAGTGAGGGACTTATATATATATATTTACCCAGTGTATGAGGCAATGATCAAACACTCGCCTGAAACCCAAATAATTATATCATATAATGTTACGTAATACATAATATGAACATTTTGATGTGTTTGATTCATTTCAGCAACTCGATTCATTTAATTGATTCATTCAAAATGATTCAGTTTGTGGAATTTTCAGGTTATTTTGTGTAGTGCAATTAAATATGTCCTTAAATGCTGATGTTTTGATTGTTTGTATATTTAGTAGTCGCATTTAGTCGCAAAGTAACACTTTACTTAAAGCCTTTATGTATAATGCATTAATTATGCTTTGTAATGCACTTTATAGTCTCATGAATAAGTGTAATCACAGTTATAATAAATTATAATACACCTTTAGAAAGTATAATGCATTAAAACATGACAAACAACCAATTTCAGATGTAACAAGGGTTATGTGAATATTATAATGAATTTTAACTTTAGTTACAATTATTCATGAAAAGATATAATGTATATTATGAATACCTTTATAATGCATTATACATAAAGGCTTTAAGTAAAGTGTTACCGTCACATTTAATGATGTCTAGATAAATATTGTGAAAAGATTAGATGGTATAATGGTATAGTAATAGGACTTTACAGCAATATTTCTGAAGATTTGACTGGTTAGTTTGTTTCCCAGCTGCTGGTCAGAGCCGATCCGGAACGTTTCCCTGTGGGATTCGCTCTCACTGACGCTCCAGAATATATGTCAGGATACTAATTATCTGAAGATATTAGTTTGATTGTCCTTCGCCCTCTCACAGTCTCACTCCGCTGCCATGGCAACAGATCCCAGTTCACCAGCTTCATTTGCATGTCAGTGCCTTGAATTCTGCCGACAAATCAGCAAATGAATTACTTTCCTTCGTTAAGCTCCAGCAAAACATAGTGTGAAGTTTATCTGAGAGGATCTTCAGCTATATAGAGCTGGACAGAATGACTTTTATATTCATGTAGCGTCATTTTAGTTTTGTTCACTATTATAGTGTTTATTAATAGTTTTACATTTAATAATATGTAATATTATATGTAAAATAATCATTCTGTTAGGTGCTTTTTAATATTTTAGCTTTATTTTTTATTTCAGTTTCATTTTTAGTAATTTTAGTTCTTAAACACATAAATAAAATAATAAAATAAAATTACCAAAGCAACATTTCTACAGCATCATCACAAACATATTTGTTGAAGTTTATTATAGACATTTAGCTTTATTTTAATTTTATTTTTAGTTATTTTAAACTTAAACTTATAAATAAAGTAATGCAATAAAATTGCCAAGGCAACATATCTATAGCAATTTCACATTTATATTTATTTTATTTCAGGTTTATTTGCATTAATTTTTAGATCACACCACTTTCATGTATTGAATAACCTATGCACTTTGTTTTGTACAATCAAGTGAATTAAATGACTTCTCATTTAAATATTTCCTCTTTTTATCTGCCACACAAACCAAAAGATCAGATTACTGTTAGCAAATAAACGTCTGGATAAAAACTCAAAAATAATGCAGATTTCCACTAGATTCACAATTAATGTGTTTTATTTCTCAGGATTGTTTGATGAATAGAAAGTTCAGTATTTATTTGAATTTAATCTTTTGTAACATTATACTCCTCTTTACTGTCACTTTTGATACATTTACAAAAGTATTAGTTTCTTTCCAAAATGAAAGTCTTATTGACCCCAAACTTTAGAGCAGTGTATGCTTTAAAACATGAATAATCCACGGTATTTGAACACTTGCTCGAGTGCACTTCATGAATTCTGCAGCCTGCGCTCCCTCACTAGTGTCGGCTACGCCGGGCACGGCCATCATTTATTGATGGCTCTCTGAGTGGCTTGTGTTTCTCTGTCCGGTACGGTTACTCCCAAAAATCCCCATCGTGATCCAATGCAGTGGAGTTAAAGAAGGGATGTCAATGAGAAAACCAAGTTACTGAAGGTGCTGCGGGGGAAAATGGAAGAGTGTTCTGATAGTCCGTCGTTCTGTTCTGAAGACCCGGCGTTTGACATTGTGAGTGAATTATTCTGTTTACATCTCTAAAGAGGAAACGGATTGCTTTACCTGAGGATCTCTTGTGTTTGCTCTCATCAGGACTGTGTGCTTGTTTTAGTATTTGTGCTGTAAGCATCACGTACTTCCTTCTGCTTAAACAGGGTTTGCAGGGAAGCACAGTATTGAAAACCTCGAGTCCAGTGACATGTTTAAAAGTGTCTTCTGAATAAGAGACATATTTATAAAAATATTGAAATCCCGCAATTTCAACGGATTTTGTTTGTAATTCTGTCATTTGTAGATTGTAATTTGGCGGTCATTTTGTAAAGAAAAACTACACGCCTGCGCACATACGTACTCAAATGTTGTGGTGTCGTGTAAGTGACCCAAAGTAAATAACTAATGATTTTACATCGGAAATGAATCAATCAAAAACTGGCAATAACTTTCTAGAGCTGAAACAATCTCTCTTCCATTAATCCCCTATTATCACTGTAAAGCTGCTTTGAAACAATCTATATTGTGAAAGCGCTGTAGAAATGAAGATGACTCGCGCCGATTGTTTTTCCCGTCGTTAAACTAGCAAAAGTGGATTCGGACACGCCCTAAGAGCTCCTGCGCCGTGAGCTTCAGAACATGAGCTCAGATCCTTAAAACAGGGCCCCATATCTTGCACACCTCTCTTTTCCGCAATTGCGAGTTTATATCACGCAGAAAAGTCAGAAAAGTTTCACCATTCTATAGTCATTCACGCACCCTCATGTTGTTCAAACGCTGGTTTTTGTGGACCACAGGAATGTGAATGTATTATTATTATAACAGTAGTCCATACGAGCTGTCATACAGTAGCTTTGTTTGAGGAACAGGCCCTTAAAAAAGGTTTGTGTTGATAATTTGGTGGGGAAATGTGCTTAATTGTCATGAGAATAAAGTCACAGTGGAAAGATTTAAATGGTCCTAAAAATAGGCTTCCCAGGGACTGGCGGTGGGGGGTGATTTCTGCACCTGTAGAACTTACATTAAAACATCTGCAATATTCTACACAAACTCAACACTTGCACACTCATTTAGTTGGTTTTGTCTTATAGTTGTATATAGTTTTAGGCTTATTTGAAGATGCTTTCAGCTCCAGTAAGACTGTCATGTTCTCAGCTCCAAAACATTTTACCATGTTTAAATCATATTGTGCTGCCTCTGCTTTTTTGCTGCTGAATGACTTTGCTTTCAGAGTAATGCTTTATATAAGCAAGATCACAATGTTTGAAAATGAAGATCTCTGCAGACGCAGGACAAGATGACTTGTTAAGACGAGAGATGCCGTATGACTGCATAGGACCAGACTGAGAAAACATTAGGTTGAATGTTCATTTATTATGGATCAGTTTGGGAGTATTCAGTGCTTTCTCGCATCCCTAATACACACAAGCACAGGACAGTTCCTCCGTACAGGAGGTGCGTTTAAATAATGAATGCAAAGAACCTCGTTACAAATCAGAAAAGCTTCTAGAAGTGCATTGTGTCATTCATCCAGTGAGGAGATTCTGTCTACCAGAAGTAGGAAGACGTGTTTATGGCATTTTAAGCCTTTGAATTGTATTACTGTAATTCAGTTACTTGGTCTCATCTCTGACAGACTGAAGCTCGTTTAAGATCATATTCCTGTCTGCATCCTGCTGTTTTTGTCTGATATCATTATATAAAATCAATTATTTTTTTTATTTTTTTTTAAATTGCTTTCGGCTTTTTTTTTGGAACTAGGCCTGGGTGATTTTAGTGTGTGAGTGTGTGTGTGTGTGTTCTGGTAAACCCTACGTTATGGGGACAAAATGTCCCCACAAAGATGGCAATATCTGAAATCCTTGTCCTTGTGGGGACATTTTTTGGTCCCTATGAGGAAAACAGCTTATAATTCATACTCAGTGATGTTTATTGAAAATGTAAAAATGCAGAATGTTTCCTGTGATGGGTAAGTTTAGGGTTAGTGTGTGTGTGTGTGTGAGTGTGTGTGTGTGATGGGTAGGTTTAAGGGTAGGGTTAGTGTGTGTGTGTGAGTGTGTGTGTGTGATGGGTAGGTTTAGGGGTAGTGTAGGGGGATAGAATATACAGTTTATACAGTATAAAAACCATTATGTCTATGGAAGGTCCCCATAAAACATGAAAACCCAACGTGAGTGTGTGTGTGTGAGCGTGTGTGTGAGCGTGCGTGCCTGTGTCTGTGCGTGTGTGTGTGTGTCTGTGCGTGTGTGTGTGTGTGTGTGAGCTTGTGTGTGAGCATGTGTGTGAGTGCATGTGTGTGTGAGTGTCTGTATTTATGTGAGAGTGTGTGAGTGTGTGTGTGTGTGTGTGAGTTTTTGTATGTGTGTGAGTGTGTGTGTGTGTATGTGTGTGTGAGTGCATGTGTGTGTGAGTGTCTGTATTTATGTGAGAGTGTGTGAGTGTGTGTGTGTGTGAGTTTGTGTGTGTGTGTGTATGTGTGTGTGAGTGCATGTGTGTGTGAGTGTCTGTATTTATGTGAGAGTGTGTGAGTGTGAGTGTGTGTGTGTGAGTTTGTGTATGTGTGTGAGTGTGTGTGTGTGTGTGAGTGCATGTGTGTGTGAGTGTCTGTATTTATGTGAGAGTGTGTGAGTGTGAGTGTGTGTGTGTGTGTGTGTGAGTGTGTGTGTGTATGTGTGTGTGAGTGTGTGTGTGAGTGCATGTGTGAGTGTCTGTATTTATGTGAGAGTGTGTGAGTGTGAGTGTGTGTGTGTGTGTGTGTGTGTGTATGTGTGTGTGTGTATTTATGTGAGAGTGTGTGAGTGTGTATTTATGTGAATATTTAATAACTGCCCAGCCCTATTCGGAACTTATCCATTTTTAATTTTCTTTAATGTTTTCCTTGATTTTATTGCTGTTTTGTGCGCTCTCTCATTTTTTGTACACATATGCTGTTTTTTTGTGTTTTTCAAAGTAAACAACATAAACCATAATAAGAAAATGAAGCATTTGCAATATACAATGTGTAAAATTATAAAAGAATAAAAAGTGAAGGGGAAAACAAACAGCAGTGTGTTCAGATTCAGAATTACAGCATCATCATGTGAGCGTGTAAGGACACACAGTAATCAACGCCCAGACGGTTCAGAGGAATTGTCCACAATTTTTGAAATGATTTAGATTGACCTTTTAACATATATCCAATCTTTTCCAGAAGTATAGTTTCTTTAATCAGGATTATCCAGTCCTTAATAAGGGGGGGTTCAGTACCAACCCATTTATTCATAATTAATTTCCTCCCAAACATCAGGTTTTAGACATCTGAGTATTCCAAAAAGGGGGATGGAACTTATCCTTTTTTAAAAAATGTTCAAAACATGAGGCCAGTGCTTTTATTTTTAAAAAAAGCAGTTTTGCTTCAATGGATCATCTTCTATATTTCCAGTTGTGTTGTCAGGTGGGTGTTTGGATTCTGTAGATCTATATTTGCTGCACTTTGTTGTAAATGTAGCCCTTGAGCTTCACACTGATGCCGTGAGTCACGTGTACATCCAGTAATCTGGTGTGTGATGTCAAACACGGCTTTGATCAAGCGTCCCACTGGATATCAGGCTTTCTAAGGAATCATAAGAGAGATTTCACGGCATTTAGCGTACAAGACTGAAGCATGACAATCTTGAGGCTTGCATGATTGCATTACATAATAAATGTAATTAAATCACTGGCACAAATGAAGTCCAGGCTGTTATCGGTCGACAGACATTCTGCGGGAGAAAACCCTCCTACTGTAACGCTCTGCGGCTAATAACTCCATATATGTGTTCACAATTTAACATTCAGCAATATTAGAAGTATCAAACTGATTTTTTCTTTTTTTGCAATTTAAAATGCAATGATTTTCAAAGTTCAGTATAAGAAAAGTATATTTTCGAATGTTTAACCATCAAGCTTTTATTTTGTCGGGAAACCGAAGAAAGCCCCTAACCCCTTGCCTGTCACCCCCCATTTTGGCAAGTGGGGCATTTTGACATACCCCGAATAAAAGGGCTTTCTGAATACACACATAAGTAACATTTATCTAGAAAGCCAGCGCTTAAGAGTTTACAATTCAAGACTCAGAATTACTCAGAGTGTTATTAATATGGAGATATATAGGCTCAAACATTAAAACAAAAATAAAAAATATTAATAATATATTTTTAAATGTTTAAAAATATTATGACAACTTATAACCACAACTAAAGTGAAGCCACACGTGTGGTCATGCTTCATTTCAAATCTGAGGATGAAATCTCTAAAGTTATGCATTTTATGAAGCATATTGTATGGCATGTCATGTGAGTTTTTAGCGAATGCTAAGATAAGATGCTATCATTGTTATTGTCCTGTAAAACACACACTTGCAGTCTACTAACTAGTCTTCTAACTGCTTAATTCATACTCTATTGTTTTCACTCAATGAACTTCTCACACGTCTGTCATGAATGACTCAATCCTCATTATTCTTTTATAGTAATTCTTTTGTTTGTATTATATCCATTATAGCCTATTCAGGGATTCTGGATTGGCCATCAACCCCACATTCATCCCACTTTACATTAAAACCTACTATCTGAAGTCTTTCTAGCAAACAGACAAACAACAAAAGAATGCTTTTGGTACCTTATGTGAAATACAACATAGCTCCTGGCGTGACCGGTGCATTAGAGCTACGGTTAGCATCAAGCTACATAACACAAAATAAAAGATTAATATTACACTTTACCTCCAAACTCCCTTTAAACAGCCAGCGAGTGTTTGTATTTACTTCCGATCGCGATATAATGTGGGTTTCAGTGATGTTCAATGATGTTCAAATGTTATATTTAGCATTTTATATGGAGCTAATCGCTACACCTGCTTAGCATGTTACTGGAAACATTCTTTATTTATATGAAAATACACCAAATCGCATGCAAAACACACACAAACCATCGTAACCGTGCGTTTATTAGCTTCGTTTACACGTGTTGGCAATGTTTCCAACAGAGAGATGAGAATGAGGAAGTGCACTGAACAGCGTGACCAGATGGGGCAGGATTATGGTCACGGTGAGTCACGTAAGATGATTGACAGCTGTACAGCCAATGAGAGAGCTCTGACATCATAAGTGACGTGCAGCAGGAAGCAACAGACACAGAGATCGCTCTGAGTGTCACTCAGCTCTTCAGATCAGCATAATTCACTGAGAAATCAATAGAAACTGTATGACGAAATATTTTGCAAACGTGTGATGATAATCTATATTTGTCTAAATATGTGCACGCTTGGACTAAGAGCCCGAACGGATGCTGTTTAGTGCATGTGACCACAAATAAAACGGCGTGACTGGCTTTTGATATTTAATTCAAAATATTGTTCATTACAGATCGATTATTCTGCACTCTTGACATAAATTAAGAAATGAATGTCACTGCAACCTCATTTGATCATAAACAGTGGTCACATAACGAAGCGGGAGGCTTTAATCTGTATAATTACACCAGGTTTTTCCAGATGAAGTGAGTGTGTGATGTTTAAACGAGCAGTGAACACCAGTAATCTGGGGCCGTCGGCGATACTCGACTGCTAAAGGGTTAAAGCCTCTGTTTTGTTGACAACAGCTGGTTTATAATTGCTTCTCATTACAATTATGGGAAGATGGTTTGCACGCTGTTCACAAACATAAAAGCATTTCCTGCAAACTGAGACGGTCAAGACACTGAAAACACTGACGGATCCCGAGCTGCTCACCAGGAAATGAACACAGACCGCGCTTCGCTCTGAAACACACAGCGCACATATGGAACTGAAATGAGCTGAATGATGACATTGTCTTGAATTTCAGATGTAAAGCAGCTCTACGGAAGACAATAGTGTCAATTCAGTTCAATCTTGATTCAGTTCCGTTCAAAAACCGTGTCAATGTTCAATTATGAAACCACTTATAAGTTTCATAATTGAACTTTGAAACATTTGACAGTGTTATTGAGCTGAATCAACATTAAACTGAACTGAGCTGTATAGTGATATCTGGACAACTGAACTGAGCAGAATTGATTAGGCTAACTTTGCAACATTGATATAGTTACTGAATTAAATTGAATGAACACTGAACTGAATTGAGCTGAATAATGACACTATTGTCTGTAAAGCAGCTCTTAAAACACTCAATTCAGCTCAATTCAGTTCAAAAACAGTGTCGATGTTCAATTATGAAACCACTTCAGTTCCAGGTGTGAAGCAGCTCTGCAGTAGTTTCGTAATTCAGCTTTGCATCATTGACATTGATCTGAATTGAGCTGAATAAATGACACTATCTTGAGTTTAATCTGTGAAGCAGCTCCACTGAACACAATAGTGTGATTTATTCAACTCTATTCAGTTCAATCTTGATTCAGTTCACTTCAAAAACTTTGTCTGTTCAATTATTAAATGTTCAATTTCATAATTAAAGTGCAGCATTGTGAGTTATTGAGAGCAGGGCCAAATGGGTGCCCCCCCACCCCCTCCAAATATTATGGAAGTAAAAACAAACACCTACTTTAGGGGTCAAAATAGAACTTTAACAAAATAAATTGTAATTACAGTTATTGTAGCTCTACAGCAAGAAAATATAAACTAAAATAAATCAATATTATTAGGGCTGCAACTAACAATTATTTTGATAATCAGTTAGTTTGCGATTAATTCTTCCATTAATTGGATAAAAAGCCCATTTTTTTATTTTATTGACAACACTATTCCCCATCAGTGCTGTCCTTCAGACACGTGTCAGCTGAGTACAGTGAATAATGAATAAAACCATAATAATAATAAATAAACAAAACAGGGTTATTTTAGTTATTTCATGGCAACCACAAATTAGCATGGTTTTGTTTCAAATCCATAGTTTAACTGGTATTTGTGTGGTTATACAAATGGTAATCAATTAGAGGAATGTTCTGCAGGAACACACACACACACACGTAAATGTTATTGTCATTTCTTTATCCTGCAGAAACGTCTTACTTTTACATTACACGCTGTTATCTCTTTACTACTCTCATAAAATCCATGAATTATGCCCGCCGCAGCGGCGCTCGCTTAATGTCAGACTGTTAGGAGGCGCTTTCATGCAAAATGGAAATACTCGCGTGAATTAGTAGCATTTACAAATGAGGATATAACCTGTAAAATGAACGTTTTGTGCTGAGGACGCACACGCATCTGTCAAAGCCCATGACAGGGTTTGTTAAGCGCTAATGCTTTCGCTTGAAGCTTTGAAGACACCGGGCGCTACGCGGGAATGGCGTGTCGCGTATGCGGCACTGGATGAAGCTGTATAATGATAGCGGAACAACTGAATTGAGCCGAATGACACTATTGTCTTCCGTAGAGCCGCTTTGAAGCTACAATTTGATTTAATTGTGGGACTTTGCAACATTACATTATTATTGAACTAAATTGAATCAGTATTGACAATAGTGTCATTTATTGAACTCAGTCGATGTTCAATTATGAGACCACCTCAATTGCAGGTGTGAAGCGTCTCTGGAGAATTACTTTCATAATTGAACGTTGCAACATTTCACTGTTATTTTTTTATGTTTATTTCTGTGAAGCTGCTTTGAAGCGATGGGTATTGCTTAAATAGAAATGGCTTGACGTGAAGGTGGATTGAGTGTTGATCATGGCACCGTCTCTGACTGTTCCTCCTGTGTTTTCCTTGTAGCCACAGGACCAAAGCCTCCAGCTGTCCGCCGCCGGGCCCCGGGAGTTGGGCTCCCGCACAGGGGCCCCCCAATGGCTGGGAGATGGCGTCGTCTAGAGAGGCCCGCGACTGCTATGTCAAGTGAGTGTGTTGTGCATTCAACGTTCCTGTCATTGCAGATGTTCGCAAAGCTTCAGTTTGACGTTCCCTGCATCCGCGCGTCCCGAATACTGATTCAGTCCTCGCCGCACTGCACTCGGAGCAGCCTGACTTACATATGCAGGAGACACGCGAGAGCGACACCGGCTTTGGTCTGCTTAAGGCCGGAGTGACAGGGTGAACACAGAACATTAGCATGCCGAAACGTGGTGACAAACACACACTCATACTGCACTTCCCTTCCTCTCTGAGGATGAAGAAGAACTCCACATGCTTTGGCTTTTTCTGTTGATGGAAGAGGTGTCGATATACAGTAATACCATATATATATCGCGATACTGAACATGCACGGTATTGTCGTTGTGGGCACTTCAAAATATCTTTTTTTAGATTGCACTTTTATTGCGTATATGTATTGTATGAATACTGCGTCAAAGATGGCGTTTACAGAAGGCATTTTTTCAGTGCAAAAAAACTCTGTTCTTCCTCAGTGTT
Organism: Rhinogobio ventralis; assembly: GCA_039654625.1. NCBI lineage: Eukaryota > Metazoa > Chordata > Actinopteri > Cypriniformes > Gobionidae > Rhinogobio > Rhinogobio ventralis. The sequence goes on from CM077197.1 coordinate 895,510, forward strand.
TCTGTCTCGTTTTCCAGCACAAATATCTAATCTTTCTTACTGGAGACGAGAAATCACTGAAGATATTAAGACTTGTTTTCTGAAAAATGCATCAAAAGGAGTTTGTCATTTTTCTGACTCCATTGGCAGATACAAGACAAAAATACTGAGGAAGAACACACACAAACCATATGTTATTGTTCTTCTGTTTGTCTTAATTTAATACCGTGATAAAAACGTTTTGATGCTGTCACATGCATAATTGATGAGCTTCTGAAAATACACTGGAAGAAATTAGTGCTGGGTAAAAAATATTGATTTCTGGATTTGAATCGATTCTCATTTTTCTGAACCGATATCGATTGACAAGAATCGATGAGTCTCTCCTGTTTTCAGTTGATGAGTGAACGGAGCACTGTAGCGTCTCCCATCCAATAAATCACAATAATCTTTGATACTCTTGATATGAAACAAAGTCTCAGATTTCAAATTACATCCATTTTATTACGAAATTCAAAAAATAAATGCTTTTTAATGTGGCGTTCAAGAGACCTGAGCATGTCCTCCGCTTTAACACCAGTTACAGCGCGAAACAAACGTGACTGAACATCAGAAGGTGTGTTAAAAGATGCAGGAAATCTGTATCATGTCTCGTGTAAGCGTTTCAACCGTGGAAATACGCCAATAAAACAACGTCACGTTTACCCCAGAAAACCAAACTCAGTGACCATGAACTCGAATAATTGTTAATGTTCTTCAATATTTGAGTAGAATATTGGAGTAGAAACGTTATGATGTAATTGTAAAGTTAGTATTATAACTTTATCATTATAAAAACGTCCTTGAGTGTAATTTAAGTGCCTAACCTTCAATATTATAGCAACGGACTCCCATAGTTTACAGCATTAGAGTGTTTGCCACAAAATCAAATCTAATCATGAAATTAGTCTCACGGGTATATTTGTGGCAAAAATCCATTTTTCTTTTATGCCAAAAATCATTAGGATCCATGAAGATATTTTGTAAATTTCCTACCGTAAATATATCATAAATGTATTATTATTATTAGTAGTAATATGCATTGCTAAGGACTTTTTTTGCACCCTCAGATTCCAGATTTTCAAATAGTTGCCAAATATTGTCCTAACAAACCACACATCAGTGGAAAGATTATTTCTTTTTTTGACCCGTATGACGTTTTGTGGTCCAGGGTCACGTTTGTTTTTGTAGATTGCTGGTCTGTGTTGCCAGTGATCTGGTGATTATATGATCTGTATTATCGTTATCTCCTGACTGGTTACTCGGCTCCTCGTGTGGCCGTGAAAGCGTCTTGTGTTTATTTGTAATTAGCCAGCAGAGGGAGGGGTTTGTCACACTGGGTTTGCGGGGTTCGGTCAGGGCCACTTATGTAAGAACGAAACACATTCTGCACATCAGATGCAGGACACTGCGAGCAGGAAGCTTCCCGTCGGGTCTGCCGTCTTCCTTGGCCGAGATGCAGCTCCATCCTCGGGTGTGTAATAATTTATGCTTTCACGTCGTTATGGAAGTGTTTTCGTGATGTTGAGTCAAACCATATAAGAAGTCACAGTTTATGAAATATTCTCATCAGAGATGCCAGATTTGTGTTTGCTTACTGCGGCGTGTGATGCTTCCAGGAAACGCACGGGCTGCCGGACGGGTGCAGTGGGAGTCTCAGGGTGGCACACTGTTAAGGGCACTAGAACGATACGCAGCGCTTGAGATTCATTTCTGAGGTGTTAATCAATGCATATGTAATGCCATTGTCTCCACAGTCAACACTAGTGCTGTATTATGTACTGTGAGAACCTGTTTAGCATTTAATCTGGTAAATATATACTGTATATTATACAGTGGATGCAAAGGCTTTTGGATATTTGAGGCAAGACACTTTTACAATTTTGAGATTTTGGGCTATGTGGCCTTCCGTAATGTTTTCCAACTAGTGAAAAATGCACTTTTAAGTGTTTGTTTTATTGCGCTTCATCTTTTTGCGTCTGTATGTCAATGCGTATCTTTAAAGGCGGTGCGTTAGAGTCGGAAATCTTGACCGTTTTATTCATATCTATATTCTGACGGTTTGTTCATATATCATTCGCATTCACTTAAAGCCGTTGTCTAATGCATTATAAAGGTGTTCATAATGCATTATATCTCTTTTCTAAAATGCATTATGATATGTGCAGATTACACCTGAAATGGGTTTTGTCGTGTGTTTTAATGCATTATACTTTCTAAAGCATTACAACTGTGGTTATAATCATTCATGAGATCATGCAATGCATTAGACGGTGCATAATTCAAAATACTGCCTAATGCATTGCATATAAAGGCTTTAAGTAAAGTGTTTAAGTATGATGTTGCGTCCAACATGGCTTGTTTTCTTCTCGCAGCCGTGCTGTGATTGGTCACTGTCTCCCAGTCCTAAAATAGAAGCAACATCTTCAAAATAAAGAAAATGAGAGCCCTCTGCTCAGCACAACTGTTAACCGCCCAGGGCTTTCAGAGGTTTGATATCTGCGGCTCTCGCGGTGGACGTGACGGCGGAAGGCTTCGCTGTGCAAAACCAGTGAATTCTGAACTCTGTGTTTGTGAATCCTGAGCGGTGAATAATCTGCCGTCAGTCTGTCCTGACAGACAGTGTGTGGGTGAGCTGAGGATTCGTGTGACCGGCTTTTGTGTCACGTGGCTTCGAATCACAGCAGCCTTAACGCAGTGTTTCTGTAACATGCAAGAGTGTTTTTCTCATAAGTGTGTGATTTATTAGTCTCCTTATAGTTAAATCTGCACCTCATTGAGTGCATTAGTGCCCACCCACTTTCTCAACACACTTTTCCCATTCATTTCTCCCATAGGGATTTCAGAAAAGTCTCGGTTAAAGTGTCATAAGCCATGAATCAAACCAGCTAATCAGCTACGAGGACAATCACAACATTACAAACTTAGATTTGAAGCAAAAAAGTGTTTTTAACGGCTTTAGTGAGGGAAAGAACTACAATCCCATGAAGCCATTTTAACAAATTAAAAACAATGAAGAAACATTAAACTGCTCATTTAAAAATGTTATATGTAAATATATGTTAGTTAAGTTTACTGCAAAATATGCTTATACACCGACCAGGCAAAACATTATGACCTAATATTGTGTTGGTCCCCCTTTTGCTGACCCGTCGAGGCATGGACTCCACTAGAAGGTGTGCTGTGGTATCTGGCAGCAAGATGTTAGCAGCAGATTCTTTAAGTCCTGTAAGTTGCGAAGTGGGGCCTCCATGGATCGGACTTGTTTGTTCAGCACATCCCACAGATGCTCAATTGGATTGAGATCTGGGGAATTTGGAGGCCAAGTCAACACCTCAAACTCGTTGTTGTGCTCCTCAAACCATTCCAGAAGCATTTGTGCTTTGTGGCAGGAGCATTATCCTGCTGGAAGAGCCTTCGCTCCCCACGTGCATCAATGAGCCATGACCCTGTCTCCAGTTCTCCACTGTTCCTTCCTTGGAGCACTTTTGATAGATCCTGACCACTGCAGACCGGGAACACCCCACAAGAGCTGCAGTTTTGGAGATGCTCTGAACCAGTCGTCTAGCCATCACAATTTGGCCCTTCCTCGCTCAAATCCTTACGCTTGCCCATTTTTCCTGCTTCTAACACATCAACTTTGAGGACAAAATGTTCACTTGCTGCCTAATATATCCCACCCACTAACAGGAGCCGTGAGGAAGAGATCATCAGTGCTATTCACTGTTATGCCTGATCGGTGTATATTCAAATATTTCAGTATTTTCAGAGCGTAGAGACTCGATTATGTCATTCGCAGTGCTTCATGGGAGTGGGCGGAGCTAATGAGATCTTTTGGTGTGTTTTGCTTGTTTCGACTCTCTGATTGGTGGAATTTTCTGTACAGCATCATGGGTAATGTAGTTTTTCACCACGAATTCTGCTGTTAAACATAATTTTTTTTAAACTAAGTTGAAATAATGCGACTTGACAGATTCAACAGAAGCTTAACAACCTCATAGCTCACAGTAAGACTCTTGTAACGGAGTTCGTTGTTATGGGAAGAAGGAGGCGGGAACCGGCGAACATTTAAAAGACTTTAATAAAAAACACAAAATGAAAGTAAAATCGGCAGCCCCTCACGGACGACTGCTGCGCACACACATAACAAAACGTAAATAAAACACAACGTAGATTCCAGGCCTGGTCCTCTCTCGTCTTGCACTGTCGTCGCTCCTCCTTTTCTGCTCCCGTCACTCCTCCGTGAGACGAAACCGGTGTGGCGCGCAGCTGGAGCTCATTATCAGTCCTCACCGGCCCGCTCTCACCGCTCGCCACAACTCTCTTTATAGAGAAAATGCTGTCTTTCTACTTCAAAACTTCACATTTAATACTTGCCGTTTCTTTGCAATTATTAAGCAATTTCTGAATGAAATGAACTTTTTTTTTTTTCAGTGTATATTCGGCCACAGTTTTTGTTTTTGGATGCTGTGTAGGTTTGGATTTTTCTGAAATTGTTAATTGCACAGAATCAGCCCTACTTATTTCACAGATATATCTCAGAAAACGAAGCCAAACATGCCGTTCTTCTCATGAGAATCTCGCTGGACGTTGTTTGGAGTTTGTAACTAAAGAGAGATGCGATCTTGGCCAGCTGGATCAGCGCCTCCTTTAAATCCTGCAATCCTTCTCTATTAGTGCAGCGGCCCATTTATAATTAGAGTATAGAGAGAAATTACAGCGCTTACGTACTCTGGAGTCTTTAAGTACGGCATTTTTCAAACCCTTTTCCAGACGTTAGTCTGAACCGGTTTGAAAATGAAAATGAAATGTCTGCACATTGGGTTTGTGCTATCATTTCACACCGTTCCCATCAAACACACAGAGACACAGAACCTGCCAGACGGCCTACGCACGCTCACGCTCACAACACAAACTACACAACGGAGGCATCTTTGTGTCCTTTTTATTTCATAGATGCATTTCTATTTACCTTTTACATACGTTTTGCTTAGGCTTTAGTTCTAGCTAATCAATCAGTTGAGAGTTATGAATGTCTTAAATACGTTTTGCATTTGCTGCACAATAGCATTTGCATATACTGTATTTCCTGGGAAATTAAATGGCATGAACTGCCTTTTTAGACGCATTTGGTCATTGTTTTAGACAGAGGCTTGTTAGAGTTTTGTGTTGTTAACAATAACTGCATTAAAATCAATTATGCATCAGTTAAGAGTTATTAAGTAGGGATGCACGATATATCGGCCACCATATCAGTATCGGCTGATATATGTTCATTTTTAATGTTATCGTTATCGGCCTGATAAGAAGATTTGGCTGATAAATTAAAGCTGATAAATAATGTATGATTTCCTTCAGATGAGCACTGTTCAACATGATGGTTATGAATTGCTTGAAATATGATTGGAATCACTTTAAAAAGGAAAATACACTTCAGCACAAGTCTGTCATATCGGCTACATAAAATTATAATGATAATGATAATTGTGTGTTTGGGACATGGCTTTAATGGTGAGACTTTTGTTTTTTGTAATCAGATTCTCAAAAATTATATACAAATTTGGATTTTGATTTATCGGCCAATATATCGGTTATCGGCTTTCAAATATGAAGAGTTATCGTTATCGGCCAATATGTTCATATCAGTGCATCCCTATAAAAACGATCTCAAAATTATATAAACATTTGGATTTAGATTTATTGGCCAATATATATCGATTATCAGCTTTAAAATATAAAGATTATCAGTTTTCGTATCGGACAAAATTTGTTTATATCAGTGCATCCCTATTTTTAAGATCTAAAATGGATTTTGCATGACACTATTCACTCTTTCAGTGCAATCATCAACATATTCTGCACCATTTGCATACTTTCTGGAAAATTAAATAGCATGAAGTGCCTTTTAGAGGCTTGTCAGAGTTTTGCGTTGTTAGCTTGGCTCTAACCAACACTAACTGCATTGAAATCAATTATGCATCAAGTTTCCCGCGTGCTTCGGCCCGATGGTATAATGCACAGGACTGCTGTCTACGTAGAGCGTTTGAAATGAGGCTTTATTTGAGTTAAGGTGCTGGTCATGTAGGCCATGGATGGCGATTAGAGCTTCTCACCTGGTTAATTTGATTGGTCAGGTAAGATGAGAACTGTAATGGCCTAGATGGGAGTCCATTAACCAAAAGCATTTAGCTGGAGCCTTTGACCGGAATAATTCACGTAACCAAATAAAAGCCCAATTATCACCCTCTCACGCCAGATCAGATTTGCTCCCTGCTGGTTATCTGGAAAAACGCCGGTTAATAAAAGAGTTTCTCAGCAGGAGCGAGGCTTTGCATTGGGAATGAACTGGAGGACAGTGAGTTTTGATTTGGCGTTTAGCCACAACGCAGATGTGCTCTTTTGTCCGGTTGTCGCTCACTTCCTGCAAGGGCATTGGTGATTTGAGTATCTTTTGTCTTGTGATGTGAATGTTTCAGATGAGTCAGATGAATAACGCCATGACTCATCGCTGCTTCAAACCAGACGACAGCCAGAGAAATCACGAATGTGCTTTAATCACACATTTGAGTTAATCATCCACCAGTTCAACATATTCATTATAGTTTAGATCATTTTAGTAGTTTAATTTTAATTTCAGCAATGGATTGTTGTTTTTTTTCATAGATCATGGGTCATTCCGTGTCAAATCAACCACATTTCGGAAACTTTCCCATTTTGTTCATATTTTTTCTGCAGAAAGACAGACATAAATAGTGATGAAAGCCAGAATATGAAACGTCACAGATGTATATTGACGGAGTAATCACTGCTGTGTAGAGGAGGGTCAAAATGACAGTTTTCACCTGAGATCTGGAGCCAAATTACAGGGGTGTAAAAATGACTTTAGAAAGATGGCAGCTTCATTATTTTATTTTCACACAGAGATTGGTAGATCTATTAGTGAAATCTGTTGACTTTATCAATCTGTGTTGCATTATATGCCAACGGTGACCGTTCAGAAATGGGGAAAAAGCACTTCTTGAGTTTTTTTCCTCAAGTTTGAATGCCTGTAACTCAAGAAGTATTAAAGATATCTTAATATCCTTCTAGATTCTGGTTCTTAACAAACTTTTCTTTTGGTTTCTTCATTTTAAAGGCCCTCGATGGTTCAGTCCCAGAGATATGGAGATCTCAATGCGGCTCCATGAGTAAAATGTTCATTTCCAGTGGTTGAAAACCAAACGTGGGTCACTTTGCACACAGCTGATACTTTATATATTTAAAGAGGAATATCTGAAGAACAAATAATGTTTAATCTAGAAACTTATCATTTTTTTCCTACCTCTTGAGTTAAAGGCATGCAAACTTGAGACAAAAAATCTACCAATCTCTGTGTGAAAATAAAATAATGAAGCTGCCATCTTTCTAAAGTCATTTTTACACCCCTGTAATTTGGCTCCAGATCTCAGGTGAAAACTGTCATTTTGACCCTCCTCTACACAGCAGTGATTACTCAGTCAATATACATCTGTGACGTTTCATATTCTGGCTTTCATCACTATTTATGTCTGTCTTTCTACAAAAGAAATATTAATAAAATCAAAAATCTGAGCCGGGGACCTCTGGTTGAGTTGACACGGAATGATCCATATATACGTTTTTATTTAGTTTTACAGACAAAATGATCTGTTGATGAACCATTGCAGGAGATTCAGGCTGTTTATCATCTTTTTTTTCATCTGAAAGTAAGATTATGCAAGTAAAAATGAATATTTTGTTAGAAAAAGAATGTGTAGTTTTTATAAATGTAGAGTTTTCAGTTCAAATGAATTCTTATATTATTACCAAATGGTAATTCTTATATTATATGTTCTTATAAATTTCATATAATGATATATTCAAATAAAATAAATAAATATTGATAAAAATATGTTTTCTTGCATCACACTGATTTTTGCTGTAGTTCTTGTAACATTTTAAATTTCAAAGAATTTCTCATTTTTAATAGCATGGCAACATTCAAAACTAAAACAAATAGTGCATTCACTCATTAATGAGAAGTTACTGATCAAATACAATATGGTTTTAGTGAGTTTATAAGCTTTTGTTCCATGCAGTCGCCGTATAGAGTTTTTAATGCATTAGGAGGGTAAAGATCTGAAATGGATTGTGCATGACACTGTTTACATTTTCAGTGCAGACAGCAAAATATTCTGCACCTTTTGCTTATTTCATATTTTCTGGAAAATAAGTTGCACCTTATTAGTCGAACTGGGTGAAAAAATGCATTTCTGAGAGAAAATAAGGCACATCAGTGTATTAGCCACATTTGATTATTACATTCAGAAATAATGTAAAATGCATTAAACAAAACATTATAAACGTGTGTTTTAGTTCCCCTCACTCTACAACAAATCCTGAAAAATATAAGTAGAAAATATAATGTCATTATAAACATTATGTGTGATGTTTGATGGTAATTGTATTATATTTTTGCAGGACATTTGAGATGATAAAAAGATTAGCATTGTTTGCATTGATTCAATGTTGATTTAGCGTTTGCTATGTGAGATGTCAATTGCTCCAAGTGTTTAAAATAAAACCCCAGCTATCCAGTGACCTGTTGATGAGTGTGACCGATGAAACCGCACACATTCGGCTGGTCATCAGTGTCCACGGCTCTTTGGGACGCCGGCCATCTATAGCAGCTGGTCATGGCTGAAGTCAAGGCCACGCATTTCCTGCATCCCATATGTTTTTCCCAGGGCTTGCCATTGTGTCAGGGTGATGGCACAAATCCCATTCATATTTTTATCTTGAGCGCTCGCCTCACTGCGATCATCCAGCATTAACCTGGATCATTTGGTCATCACTGCATGAATGCATTTAATATTCATGCATTTGTCCAGAGAGATTTGCAGTGCATTCATGGTATGCATTTGGCTGGATTGTGATCTCTATTAGTTATTGTATTGTCTTGCTTTGCAGCAAAGCAGCGTTGTGATGGATGAGCATCATAGGCGTGTGTGTATTGGCTATTTTACAGTGGGTGAAGTCATGAGAAACCACTTTGTCACAGCATCCCAAATGTTTTAAACAAAGAGCTGTTGGTGAACTAGTGGCGCTTTACAGATCCGTCTCTAAACCTGTGTAAGTGCGTTCGGCAGCGTCTCACGCACGACCTCTCGCGCTCTCGCCGTGGCTTGAAAGATTAATTGTAGCCCTTCGCGGCGCTCTGGAACATGTGTCGGGAATGATGGCGCTTCCTCGCCGCCTCCTTCAGCCCACGGCTTTAATTAGCAGACGCCGCGCGCTTCAGAGACCAGCAAATGCAAGATGATATAAAGAGTGAGCAATAGCTGAGCAACTGCCGCAGATTACATTAGTGAAACGCGAGAAGATGTGATGTAAAGGCCATTTGCTGGTTACCTGAGCGTGAAGCAGAAACATAATGCTATTAAATTCACTATAAAATCTTACGTAGAGTGATAAAATACAGATAATGGCTGCACATCGAGACCAAAGGCTGTGTTTTATTCAGAGGCAGACCGTAACGGGAAGCTTTTTTACCACTAATTCAAGAAAATGAAGAGCAAGCGATGCACATTAGATGTGTAAATGATGCTTTATGTGTTTCACTTGCACCTGCTATTCTTCATGAATGATGAATTAACTATGATTGTTTCTGCTGTAATTCTTCCATTCACACTCACTCAGGATGACTTTGTCCTGGTGTTTACATGCACTCGTCTTCCAGTTGTTCCAACATGAATCAAACTGAAGTCCAACAGAGACTGTTTAGTAACAGGACTGGTGATATGTTGAGTATTCACTGGGTTTGCTATGATTTTGTTTTAATTTGTTCATTTAAGTTTGTCTCAGCTTCATGTTTTCTCCTCATCAATAGATCAGTAAAAAAAATATTGCAATATTTAGTTTTTCCATGAAATACATGAGCGATAGCACACTCGTAGCCGTGCGATATGGCTGTATATCAGATTCGGCTGTAGGTAATCACTGATATAGATCCATATGGCACGGCTACGAGTGTGATATTGCGTTTATACAACGGTTCAACGGCACAAGGGAGTAAATAAATCAAAAACAATGGAATCTCTTTTGTGCAGAACTACTTCCTTCCGCCACGGATTCACATCTCAAGCCTCAAGCCTCCGTTACTGATTCAGAAACATCCCTTTAGAGTCGCTTCAGTCAAGATTATTGTGTTATGAGTAGAGTATTATTATGAGAGAGAGATCGACTAAACGAGTGCATTACCTGCATCTGATACAGCATTCATTCTTCAGCTCAATGTCTATATTATTATATCCATAAGACAATAGGAAATAAACACAAGCAAACAATTCAGTCAAACGTACAAACGGCGCTCCAGTACAGGATTGAGTTAAATATAGCCTAAATATAAAGTTATGAAACTTCATTTTCCCCTTAACCCAAATGGATTTGCTCTGGAACATGTTATAGATTAATAATCCAAAGATTGCCCATTTGATATACCCCAGATGAATGATATCTCACGTGTAACCACTATCAGTAAGAGCAGCTCAAATCCCCGAGGCCTGTCCGAGATGAAGCTGTTCTCTGCGGGTACATGGGGTGATGGCTGGAGCTCACATCTGAGAAAGTCCCGTTCTCCTGCCAAACCCAGATTCGTCCATGGGATTGGCAGACAGAGAAGCGTGATTGGTCACTCCAGAGAACACGTCTCACTGCTCTAGAGTCCAGTGGCGGCGTGCTTTACCCCACTGCATCCCACGCTTTGCATTGCTCTTGGTGATGTAAGGCTTGGATGAGCTGCTCGGCCATGGAAACCCATTCCATGAAGCTCTCTACACACTGTTCTTGAGCTCATCTGAAGGCCACAGAAGTTTGGAGGTCTGTAGCTATTGACTCTGCAGAAAGTTGGTGTCTTCTGAGCACTGTGACCCTCAGCATGCGCTGACCCCGCTCTGTGATTTTACGTGGCCTATCACTTCGTGGCTGAGTTGCTGTTGTTCCCAATCGCTTCCACTTTGTTATAATCCCACTAACAGTTGAGCGTGGAATATTTAGTAGTGAGGAAATGTCAGGAATGGACTTATTGCACAGGTGGCAACCTATCACGGTACCACGCTTGAGTTCACTGAGCTCCTGAGAGCGACCCATTCTTTCACAAATGTTTGTAGAAGCGTCTGCATGCCTAGTGCTTGATTTATACACCTGTGGCCATGAAGGGATTGAACACCTGAACTCAGTGTATTTATTTAATGAAATCGCAGTCTTCGTGTTATGACTGTTGCATTAAGCCCTTGTGAAATACATTTTATTTCGATATATCAGGCAGCGTGAATGTTCAGAGAGGTTTTAACAGTGTCTTTAAATAAAATCCAGTTATTCTCTACTACTGTAATAACTACTATTACAGTGTGTAACATTTGCAGCAGTTTCTTCACTTGTAGCACTTCCTCTCATGAACCTTTTGTACTACAAAGTCATTGTTCACCTCCCCTTAAATTACGGTTCGCGGGAACCTTGAGAGCTGTGACAGCTGTGGCATTGATGTTCCTGCCGAGGCCAATCATTTCCACAGGATTTTAATTATGTTGTGGCTGAATCATGACTATCAAACCTGCCGTCTCAGATGTTGCTGTTATGAAAGAGGTCGTTCAGAGCTGTGTAATCTGGACACCTGAGGGAGAAACTGCATCCGCAAGCTTTCCTATATTCATACCCATCTGTCTTTAGTGTGTGATGTTGCTGTTCTTCTCCAACTTTATACACATTAAATATTATTTTGCACAAATCTTAAACTTATGTAAAGTTGTTTTCCTTGGTTTTATCACTCTGTACTTTGTGCTCTCATATTTTCTGCTCATATTTCACTCTTTCGTACGCTTGTGCTCGCTCTGCTCTAGTTTTATGTAAATTAGGGCGGCTTAAGCGTCACCATTGGTCCACTAGTTCTAGATGGACAGCTCCGCCTCTAGCCAATCAATGGAAGAGGGGCGTGACATCAGAGGAGGAGCTGTCAATCTACAACTAGTGGACCAATGGTGACGCTTTACATTTTTTGATTCACACTTATAATTATAATATTTGCACTAGTTTTTTCATTTTGTGCAATATTTTTTTATGTGTTTTTAAATGTTGAAATCACGCTTATTATTTTTTGATCCATGACTGCTAGCCTGACGTCGTCATACTCAGATTGTAGTCAGAATATGAGTCTGATTCTGCTCCATTGGGCTGTGATTATGGGGTGTTTCAACCGAACCAGGAAAGAAAATGCCTTTGCACTCAATTAAATAGACCTACAACCAATCAGAGCAACGGAGGAAGTGACGTGTGTTGAGCGACGCATAGTTGTCACCAGAACTGAACTGCACGCACGCTGGAAGGAGAAGATGAGTGTAAACGATCTTTGCCGGTGTTGTAAAAAGATTTTAAGGATACACGGAGTACTTACCAACACGATCATCATTTTTGAGAGAAATAGTAAAGGTGAACGCATATACGAACAAGTTCTCCGTTTAGTAAATGAATTCAACCCAAGCGCTCTTTGGTGACGTGGATGATAACATTACTGTATCAATCATCGTATAAAGCCCGCCTTGACAATTTTAATGGTCCGAACAACTCCAGTTCAAGCATAGTTGCTCCACAACGGATCAAGTCCAGACCAAACTTCCTGACCTCAAATGTTGTGGGCGGGGCTAAGTTCGGCTGGCGTCCAGGCTACATGACTGCAGTACATTTGGCGGGAATTTAATCCCATAGGCGGGGCCTGGTTGAGTTAGTTAGTCGTGTGTTGAAACTGCCGGTTATGGTAAGGGGCGGGGCCTTTCCCAAACACCAATCACAACACACTGCTCCAGCCGACCAATCAGAGCACAGTGTGCTTTTCAGAAGGAGGGGCTTCATAGAGACAGGAACTAAACAGAGTTACTGACAGACTGGGAAGAGAGGAGCCGCAGCAATGAAGAATATGGGGAATAATCAACATTACTCTAGTAGAGCCAGAAAAATTATTGAAACTTCAAAACCTTCACAGGCTTTACAGGGTTAAATCAATCCATTTTGAGTTCATGTTGACATGTAACTAATTGTCTGATCTCTGTTCCTCTGGTTCTCAGTCATCTCTC
>CM077197.1:911148-956148 GCA_039654625.1 Rhinogobio ventralis
GGTTTAGGGGAGAGAATATACAGTTTGTACAATATAAAAATCATAAAACGTGTGTGTGTGTGTGCGCAGGAGGTCCTTCAGAAGGGAAGCTGATCCCAGGAGACGAGATCGTGATGATAAATGATGAAGCCGTCAGCTCGGCTCCGCGGGAACGGGTCATCGACCTAGTCAGGTGTGTGTGTGTGTGTATGTGTGTCTGTCTCCTCATCCACTGACGGTGTGTGTGTGTGTGTCTCCTCATCCACTGACGGTGTGTGTGTGTGTGTCTCCTCATCCACTGACGGTGTGACTCCACTTCAGTCATCACATGTTCACACACACCGTCTACAGTAACAGTGTAGAAAGGGTTTTCTTTGCTCAGTATGATCAGGGTTTCCCAAACGGAGGTTCTGACAGTGATCGTCTGATGATGATGTGATGAAGTGTGTGTGATCTACAGCATCAGATCTGTTGGATTGCATCTAGAGGATCCTCACTCCCTTCTCGTGTGTTTTCTTGATGTGTTTGCAGAAGCTGTAAGGAGTCGATCATCCTGACGGTGGTGCAGCCGTATCCCGTAAGTCTGTCTCTGTGACACACACTCCTCACACACTCGCCACTGTTAGTGTGTCAGTGTTTTGGCCCGTTTAAATCTGTTCTGCAACAGATGCTATTAAAATGTCTACAGATCAGTGTTATTGATTTACTATTACGTATTAGTTTTTTTAATGTCTGTGTAGTTTTGTATTTATTAGTTGTAATTTATTTAGTTTGTTAGTGACGGATATGCTTGACGTTAAACTAAACGGACATGAGAAACGTTATAGCTCACATAAAAAAAGCTTAAGCTTTGATTTCAGATTATTTTATTTCAAGTAACAAAAAAATGTGTTTATGTTTTTAATTTTTTTTTAACAATAAAATGCTGCATTTCAGCTAAACCTGTTTATTTCTTTCAAAAACGTAAAAAATAAATATAATGTTTTTTCTTTTTATATATTTTATTTCAGTTGTTTATTTCATTTCAAGTAATAAAAAAGTTTTTATTATGTTTTTAGCGATTATCATATTTTTATATCTATATAAAGATTCCATAAAGATATTTTTATTTTATTTTGTTTTAGTTACTGTTTATTTTATTTCAAGTAATAAAAATAGATTTTTATGTGTTTATTTCTTTCACAAACGTTTAAAAATTAATAAAATGTTGACGTTTTTCTTTTTATATAATTTATTTCAGTTAGTTTATTTTATTTATAGTTTATTTTAGCTAAACATAAACATTTTTTTTAAATGAAACTAAAATAAATAAATAAATGATATTTCACGATAATAACTGCAGCTTCCATCTAGAGCTGCTTATTGTCTTCTGTCTCAAACGATTTGATATTTCAGTAATTCTGCTGTTTTTCCCTTCAGTCGCCCAAATCTGCCTTCATCAGTGCGGCTAAAAAGGCCAAACTGAAATCCAATCCGGTCAAAGTGCGCTTTGCTGAAGAAGTCATTATTAACGGACAAGTCCCGGTAAGTGAAAAGTGACACATTTGGCTTGGACAATGTGACATTTGTGATATTCAGTGAGAGAAACCGTTGATTATATTCATCTGAGATGGATTGGATTGTGAGTCAGGTGATTACAGTAAGAGGATTGGGGAAAGATGAAAGATTACGACCACACACGTTACATAAATCAGTGTGTTCGTTATTTTCAGGACATTACAGTGTGTCTTAATTAGTGGCACAGCAAGAGGTTCGTTATTGGAGTGATGCAGACACATGTTTTTGTACTGATGTCATCACTTTATTAAAAACATATTTCCATCTGCAGGAGTCGGTGAAGGATAATTCTCTGCTCTTCATGCCAAACGTGTTGAAGGTGTATCTGGAAAACGGACAGACCAAATCCTTCAAGTTTGACTGTAACACCTCCATTAAGGTATTTTAACATAGCAAACGTGTATTATTTGTGTATCAGACGTCCGTATAATAATTCAATGGCTGGCAAATATCATCATCTGTGCCGCTGGAGCTCAACAGCAGTCGTGCGTCTCACGGGTGTGTCTGTGGCGATGGCCAACAACACATTCTATGGGTCAAAATTATCCATTTTATGCCAAAAATCATTAGGATATTAAGATCACGCTCCATTAACATATTTTGTAAGTTTCCTACCGTAAATATATCATAAATGTATTATTAGTAGTAATATGCATTGCTAAGGACTTCATCTGGACAACTTTAAAGGAGATTCTCAATATTTAGATTTATTGCACCCTCAGATTCCAGATTTTCAAATATTGTCCTAACAAACCATACATCAATGGAAAGATTATTTATTCAGCTTCAGATGATGTATCTCAATTAAAAAAAAATGACTCTTATGACAGAAATATGGTGTTATAGCAAGCAATATAATCATAAATGTTTGTTGAGCATCAGATCCTCATATTGAATGATTTGTGAAGGATCATGTGACACTGAAGACTGGAGTAATGATGATAAATTCAGCTTTGATCACAGGAATAAATCACACTTTACTATATATTCACATAGAGAACGTCTCAGGTTACGTATGTAACCATAGTTGAGTAGGGAACTCGCACTGCGTCGATGACGCTTTTGGGAACGCCTCTGCGTGATTGTCAACTAGTCCAATGAAAGGAGTGAACGTCACGGGTGGGTGACGTCATGACCAGGAAAGGAATAAAAGCACATCCGGGTTTGACCGGCATTAGCTTCCAATAGCCGAAGCAAGTCGATCACAGGGATGAAGGAAGTATGGCTAGATGACGCAGCGGCTCGTTCCATGCTCAGGGAACTATGGTTATGTAACCTGAGACGTTCCCTTTCGAGGGTACTCGCGCTGCGTCGATGGCGCTTTTGGGAACAAAATGCCCAAACGCCATAATTACAAGAGCCTGTATGTGAAACTGGGAGTTAGGAAGAAAGGACCTGAGACCCTGGGGCAGCATCCAGGTCCAGGCTGTAAAAGTTCACAAACGTGAGCGGGGACGACCAGCCCGCCGCGTCACAAACCTCCTGGAGGGAGACTCCCGCAATCAAGCCGCCATACCCCTAGTCGAATGAGCTCTGACTGCCAGAGGACACGGCAGGCCAGAGACTTCGTAAGCAAGATGAATGGCCTCAACTATCCATTTGCTGACCGTCTGCTTGGAGGCCGGGGAGCCCTTTTTAGGCGCTCCAAAGCAGACAAACAACTGATCTGTGGACGTAAGTGTCCAGTGCAATGCCTTAACCATCCCAGGCGCAAACTCAAGGCAGGTAGGAGAAACTGAAAGGGACCGTTTTTAGGGTCATAAACTTCTCAGCGACCGAGTCCAAGGGCTCGAACGGAGCCCTGGACAGTCCCTCCAGAACCACCGCCAGGTCCCACGAGGGAACCCGAGTCCGTGTCACAGACCTCAGCCTGAAGGCGCCATGGAGGAAGTGAATAACCAGCGGATCTCTCCCCAGGGAAGAGCTACCCAACGGCGCGTGATAAGCCGCAATGGCCGCCACGTATACCTTAAGGGTGGACGGAGACAACCCCGCTGAAAAGCGATCTTGCAAGAACTCAAGAACTGTACCAACTCGGCAGTTAACAGGATCCCACTGACACTCTTAACACCAAGAAGTGAAAACCCTCCACTTAAGTGTGTAGAGCTTCCTCGTAGCTGGAGCTCTGGATTGTAGTATGGTCTCAACAACCTCGGTTGAGAGACCAGATTCTATGAGCTGGGCCCCCTCAGGGGCCAGACCCACAGGTTCCAAATCTCTGGCCGGGGGTGAAAGATGGAACATGTCCCAGCGGACTCTTTCCAGAACTCCTGGGAGCAGAACCACGGGGGGGGGGAGGCATACAGCCTCGGCCACGTCTGGACCATAGGGTCCAACCCCAGAGGGGCTGGATGAGTGGGCACCGTACACTAAGGTGTAAGCCACTCCACCCTGGTGACGGCGTCACGGCCCTTAGATCCGGCTTCTGCTTAGAAGGTCTCAGCTGAGAGTGTCTGCCCCCAAGGTTTTTGAGGAGGGTCGCGGGACGCGACACTCTCTTTCTGTTGCACCTGGTATGAGGAGCATGACGGCTGAGGCTGCTCACGCCTAGCAGCCCTAGAGGGCTGGGAGCGACGAGGGAGGTACTTCTTTAACGCCTCCGCTAGACAGTTTTACATAGAGCGCTTGCTAAGGCACAGAAGCTAATGCCGGTCAACCCCGGATGTGCTTTTATCCTTTCCTGGTCATGACGTCACCCACCCGTGACGTTCACTCCTTTCATTGGACTAGTTGACATATGTGCTTCAGACACAATCGCAGAGGCGTTCCCAAAAGCGTCATCGACGCAGCACGAGTTCCCTCGAAAGGGAACAGCTGTTTTACACTGGAGTAATATTTCACTGTTTTACTGTATTTATGATCTAATAAATGAGCAGAAGAGATGAATGACAGACATGTTCTTCTGTTTGAAAGGATGTTATCCTGACCCTGCAAGAGAAGCTGTCCATTAAGAGCATCGAGCACTTCTCTCTGATGCTGGAGCACAAGATGGAGGGATCCGCAACGAAGCTGATGCTTCTGCACGAGCAGGAGATGCTAACGCAGGTCAGTGCTGGAGAACGAGCATCTGTGCCCAATATACAGTCACAGAGAAATCATGAGAGAGAGAGATGAGTTACATATGATGAGTTTTATACACGCACACATAAAAAAACAATTTTGATTTGTAGTTTTGTATTGCTTGGATTGACGGATGGATGGATATATAGATAGACGGATGGATGGATGGACAGACGGATGGATGGGTGGATGGTTAGATGGATAGATAGACTGACAATGGATGGATAGATGGATGGATGGACAGACGGATGGATGGGTGGATGGACAGGCGGATGGATGGGTGGATGGTTAGATGGATAGATAGACTGACAATGGATGGACAGACGGATGGATGGACAGACGGATGGATTGGTGGATGGACAGGCGGATGGATGGGTGGATGGACATGCGGATGGATGGGTGGATGGATGGGTGGATGGACAGGCGGATGGATGGGTGGATGGACATGCGGATGGATGGGTGGATGGATGGGTGGATGGACAGGCGGATGGATGGGTGGATGGTTAGATGGATAGATAGACTGACAATGGATGGATAGATGGATGGATGAATAGATAGACGGATGGACAGATGATAGATGGATGAATGGATAGATAGACAGATGATGGATTGATGATTGGATGGATGGATGGACGGATGGATGGAGGGATGGATGATAGGAACAGGTGTTTCATGAACAGATTATAAACACATTGGTATGATGTTGTTCTGTAGGTGACTCAGAGGCCGGGCTCTCATAAGATGAAGTGCTTTTTCCGCATCAGTTTCCTTCCGAAAGACCCCGTGGATCTTCTCAGGAGAGACGCCGTGGCCTTCGATTACCTCTACGTTCAGGTCTGTGATGATCAGCTCGGCTCATGGACCGCAGTAACACGCGTTTACCGTTCATTCATTTTAATATGATGAACAATTTAGTTTGCATGCTTCTCATGTTGCTTCTCCAGTAAATGTGTCTTGATGTAAGAATGTTGAGATACTTGTGCTGGAAAACAAGAGAGACACTGAGGAAGAACATCATGTTTGCAGTGTATAAATGTTAAATCTCTATCGTTTGGTGCGTATGGTTTATACCATAATGCCGTCCATCCCTATTTGGGATTATGATATTGAGACGAGGGTTATTCCTGCTGACGTGTGTTTGTCGTGTGTTTGTCGTGTGCTTCTCGTGTGTGTGTGTGTGTTTGTTGTGTGTTTGTCGTGTGTTTGTCATGTGTTTGTCGTGTGTGTGTTTGTCGTGTGTGTTTGTTGTGTGTTTGTCGTGTGTGTGTGTTTGTGGTGTGTATGTGTGTGTGTGTTTGTTGTGTGTGTGTTTGTCGTGTGTGTGTGTTTGTCGTGTGTGTGTTTGTTGTGTGTGTGTGTGTTTGTCGTGTGTATGTGTGTTTGTCGTGTGTGTGTGTTTGTCGTGTGTGTGTTTGTCGTGTGTGTGTGTGTGTTTGTCGTGTGTGTGTGGTTGTCGTGTGTGTGTTTGTCGTGTGTGTGTGTGTGTTTGTCGTGTGTGTGTGTGTTTGTCGTGTGTGTGTGTGTTTGTTGTGTGTGTGTGTTTGTCGTGTGTGTGTTTGTCGTGTGTGTGTTTGTCGTGTGTGTGTTTGTTGTGTGCGTGTGTGTGTGTTTGTCGTGTGTGTGTGTTTGTCGTGTGTGTGTGTTTGTCGTGTGTGTGTGTGTGTTTGTCGTGTGTGTGTTCGTCGTGTGTGTGTGTGTGTTTGTCCTGTGTGTGTGTGTTTGTCGTGTGTGTGTGTGTGTGTGTGTTTGTTGTGTGTGTGTGTGTGTTTGTCGTGTGTGTGTGTGTTTGTCGTATGTGTGTGTTTGTCGTGTGTGTGTGTGTGTGTGTGTGTTTCTCCTGTGTTTCTGCAGAGCTGTAAGGATGTGGTGCAGGAGCGCTTCGGCTCCGAGCTCAAATACGACACGGCGCTCCGGCTGGCCGCTCTTCAGATGTACATCCTGACGCTCAGCACCAAACAGACGCAGAAAGTCTCTCTGAAGTACATCGAGTGAGTTCAGCGCTCAGTTATTAACCGTTATCGGAGAACACAAAGAACTTCTGAAGGGTTTTTATGGTGATTTTTGTCGGATCTCGGCTGTAATCTTTCCTCTTTGTGTTTCACTGAGGGAAGAGATTACCGTGGTTTGGATCAGCAAGGGCGAGTGAATGATGACAGAATTTCATTTTTTGCTTTAAATAATTTGACTGTTTGAATTGAGCTGTGTGTGTGTGTGTGCAGGAAGGAGTGGGGTCTGGCGCAGTTCCTGCCTCCAGCGGTTCTGTCCAGCATGAAAGAGAAGAACATCAAGAAAGCTCTCACACACATTCTGAAAACCAACCAGAACCTGGTGCCTCCGGGGAAAAAGGTGAAGAGACTTTCACAGCTTGACGTGCATGTGAACAGTGGATCTGAAATCCATCTTTTGAGCTGCCTTTGAGAATTCAGATTCCTCCATGTGTAATATAAAATGGATCAGAATTGTCATGATATGAGTGAAACTTCACGATCCTCAATAACAATATCACAGCAGAAACTATATATATATATATATACAGTATATGTATGTATTTTTATACCTGTATGTATGGATATGGATGAAGAAATATTTTATATGTGTATATATATGTGTGTGTGTATCCGTATATATAGCCATATATGCATATATATTGATATATATGATAATTGGGATCAACTGATTAAGACAAACCTCTAGTAAGTGACTCTTGACCTGGTAAACTTCCGCTTGTATGTTTTTCCCAGAGCTTCATATTCAAAAGAAAGAGTATTCTATTCATGTACTTTACACTTTCAGTTCCCTAACTGTGCTGATCTGTGCTCTCTCTGCTGAAGCTGACGGCGTTACAGGCGAAGGTGCACTACCTGAAATACCTGAGCGATCTGCGGCTGTACGGAGGACGAGTGTTCAAGTCCACGCTGGTCGTAAGTGACACGCATTCATTCACTGAGACAGAGTTCAGCAAGTGATACCTAAATATTACATTGTTGAGCCCTGCATACATTACAGATATTTTGCATTTACATACGGTATATACTTCCCTTAGTTAGAGAAGCCATAATGAAAATGTATAAGCAGCTGTTCTTGTCTGTGGTTTGTGATCCGACAGCAAGGAGAGAAACACACGGAGGTGACGCTGCTCGTGGGGCCGCGGTACGGCATCAGTCATGTGATCAACACCAAGACCAACCTGGTGGCGCTGCTGGCCGACTTCAGTCACGTCAATCGCATCGAGATGTACACGGAGGACGAGAGGAACGTACGGGTGGAGCTCCACGTCCTGGATGTTAAGGTGCGTCGGATGACACGAAGAACAGCATATTTTGCAATGACATTCAGAGATTTTGTAAGTATAACCAAATATTTTTTGGCTATAGACCTCACATGAAAATTACAAACAATATCCCTTTCTTCTTCATCCCTTTCATCCGATTCTAATAATAAAATATTATCATAATAAGTCTATATATGCACTATAAAATATGGTGACACTGCAAAAGATTATGTTCTTCCTAAAAAAATTAAGATACATTTACTGGAGAAGCAAAATGACTGCAGATATTGATTATGGAAATTATGTATTAGTATATATTTATTAAACAACAATTTTTGTTGTTTCCACTATTATTTAAGGTGCACACGTTTGTTTGTTTGTTAGGCGGACACCTCTTACCTGTAGTAAAGTCACTTAAACTGCACATACTCCCATACTGATTGTTTATGCAAAATATCCTTTGTTTCTGAAGCCCATCACACTTATAATGGAGTCCAGTGATGCGATGAACCTGGCGTGTTTGACGGCCGGTTACTACAGACTGCTGGTCGACTCACGGAGGTCCATCTTCAACATGGCCAACAGCAGTAACACTGCAGGTGAGAGCACAACATCTACATGCACCACATGATGTCCAACCATTCATATGTCAGTTTGAAATAGATGGCAGTGGTTCTCAACTTCCTCCGCAAATGTCCAAGTATGACTTCAAGGTTCAAGTTTTTTTATTTGTGTCATACATGTTACATACGTGTGAAATGTTTGTTTTTAGTTCAAACAAACAGAACCAACAAAGAATTATGGACATACACATACAGTATATAATGAAAAATAGAATATAATAAACTATCAAGAAATGTGTGAATGTTGAAAAAAAATGTAGAATATAAGAATAGAGCAAAATATAATTTTTTAAAAAAAATTTTATATAAAAAAAATCTAACTCAATTAAAATGCTAAAAAACATCAAAATAAAATTTTTTCCACCTCAAAGAACATTTGAAACTTTTGGGATTTACAAAATCAATCATGATTAATTCATTTGATATACTTTATCAGAACTTCCAGTTTATTTTAATAAATATTTTCAAAACAAGCAGCTTTTTCATAATTACAGAAGAAATACTTGACTAAATATCCAATATTGCTGGTTTCTGTCTTGTTTTCCAGCACAAGAACAAATATCTGCCAATGGAATCATAAAAATAATCTTAATTCAAAGAGAAAACAAGATTATTTTCCTGACCCCACTGGCAGAAATTTGTTCTTGTTTTGATCATAAACTTTATTTCGATACATTTTTCAGAAGACAAACATTAAGAGAATAAATGTTGCCTTCTCCAGTAAATGTATCTTGATTTAAATTGGTTACACTTTATTTCAATAGTCCACTTTAGACATTCTACTAACTATAAGTAACTTGTCAACTAACTCATTAGGCTATTAGTTAGATTAGGGTTAGTAGTATTGACATGTAGTTACTTGTAGTTGGTAGAATGTCGGTTGGGGAGCATCAAAAAAGTGTTAGCAGATATTAAGCACACAGTCTACTAATACTCTAATGACTGCTAGTTGACATGTAGTTGCACAATTACTTGTAGTTAGTAGAATGTATTTTGGGGAGCATCAAAATTAAGTGTTAACCGATATTAAGCACAGTCTACTAATACTCTAATGACTGCTAGTTGACATGTAGTTGCAAAGTTACTTGTAGTTAGTAGAATGTCTGTTGGGAACATCAAAATCAAGTGTTAGCAGATATTAAGCACACAGTCTACTAATACTCTAGTGACTGCTAGTTGACATGTAGTTGCAACGTTACTTGTAGTTAGTAGAATGTCTGTTGGGAGCATCAAAATAAAGTGTTAGCAGATATTAAGCACAGTCTACTAATACTCTAATGACGGCTAGTTGACATGTAGTTGCAAATGTACTTGTAGTTAGTAGAATGTCTGTTGGGGAGCATCAAAATTAAGTGTTAGCCGATATTAAGCACAGTCTACTAATACTCTAATGACTGCTAGTTGACATGTAGTTGCAACGTTACTTGTAGTTAGTAGAATGTCTGTTGGGAGCATCAAAATAAAGCATTAGCAGATATTAAGCACAGTCTACTAATACTCTAATGACTGCTAGTTGACATGTAGTTGCAACGTTACTTGTAGTTAGTAGAATGTCTGTTGGGAGCATCAAAATAAAGTGTTAGCAGATATTAAGCACAGTCTACTAATACTCTAATGACTGCTAGTTGACATGTAGTTGCAAATGTACTTGTAGTTAGTAGAATGTCTGTTGGGGAGCATCAAAATTAAGTGTTAGCCGATATTAAGCACAGTCTACTAATACTCTAATGACTGCTAGTTGACATGTAGTTGCAACGTTACTTGTAGTTAGTAGAATGTCTGTTGGGAGCATCAAAATAAAGTGTTAGCAGATATTAAGCACAGTCTACTAATACTCTAATGACTGCTAGTTGACATGTAGTTGCAAATGTACTTGTAGTTAGTAGAATGTCTGTTGGGGAGCATCAAAATTAAGTGTTAGCCGATATTAAGCACACAGTCTACTAATACTCTGATGACTGCTAGTTGACATGTAGTTGCACAATTACTTTTAGTTAGTAGAATGTCTGTTGGGGAGCATCTAAATCAAGTGTTAGCCGATATTAACCACACAGTCTACTAATATTCTAATGACTGCTAGTTGACATGTAGTTGCAAAGTTACTTGTAGTTAGTAGAATGTCTGTTGGGGAGCATTAAAAAAGTGTTAGCAGATATTAAGCACACAGTCTACTAATACTCTAATGACTGCTAGTTGACATGTAGTTGTAAAGTTACTTGTAGTTAGAATGTCTGTTGGGAGCATCAAAATTAAGTGTTAGCCGATATTAAGCAGACAGTCTACTAATACTCTAGTGACTGCTAGTTGACATGTAGTTGCACAATTACTTACATGTAGTTAGTAGAGAACATCATTTTTGCAGTGATAATAGGGGAATTTGACATTGGACAATGGGAATCTTTTTTAAGTCAAAAAAGGTTGAGAACCACTGATTTAAGGTGCTTAAATCTGATTATTCAATAACACATTTACACTGCTGTCTTTTTTTTTGTGGTTTGTCTAAGGACATGACTCAAGGGTCAAGCACAACTACCAAGCAATCGACTGGAATTACAGTTCCTATGGTGGAAGTGATGAGTCCCACCCTGAATATGCCATCTGTGGGCGAAGAGAGTATGATATCGCCCCCAGTGTCTCTGAAATCCACCAGACGCATCGTATGCACATGGACGAGAAGGCGGAGAGGGCGAGCAGAGGAAGCCACATGCATCCACAGCCCTACTTCAGTGTCCCAAAAAGCAAACCACAAGAGTCCCCCAGAAGCGCCAAGGTGTCCTTCATATTTGGCGATCCTCCGCTGGAATGCGTGAACCCTCAAAACTTGGGATACCAAAGACTGATGGAGGACATCCCAGAAGTGCTGGAGGAACACCGTTACATGTATGCGCAGCAGAAAGACTACAAGCCTCTGGAGGCATCAATGGAGGTTGACGGCTTCCAGTATGGTTCCCACATGGTCTACGGTGACGCCAAGATCTTCGGTACAACGGAAGGCATCGAGGAGCCTTTGCTGCACGATATCTGCTACGCCGAGACTACGGATGACGCCGAAGATGACGACGACATAAGTTGCGAGGAGGACATGATGATGATGATGATGGGGGAGATGAAGGACAAAGCACACTCTCTCCTGTCGCTCTCGGAATCAAGCGACGACATTATTGACCTTACCTCACTTCCGCCTCCTCCAGAAGGCGGCGACGAGGAGGACAACGACGACCTGTTGGAGTCGCTGAACTTGGCAATAGCCGCTCCGCCGCCCGGGTTTAGGGATAGCTCAGATGAAGACGACCACCAAGACCGTAAAAGCATAGCTTTGCTAAAAAATGACATCCCTGTGTCGCTGATCGATTCGGTGCCGACACAGGTGGCTGGTGGGAGCAAGGAAGTGTTCAACGACGCTGTCGTCTCCACACTACAAGCTCTGGAGGCCTTGGCGGCCTCTGAGGAACAGTCTCACCCACAGTCGGACAATAGTTCAGGTTCTTACACTATAGTAACGTTTATTCATTGACGTTGTAGGACCTTTCAGCCATTCTTTTATGTTGGTTTTCGTTTCTCCGTATTCCATTGTTTTCAATGCAAGTCCCATGTATTGTGTGTGTGCATTTGTTTTGTTAGCAATGTAAATGTGATCTCATTATGATTTGTGGTTCATTTTTGTTCATGTATTTCATTATTTATGCTGCATTTCATAGCCTTCAACGTTTTGTACAAATAAACTATTTTAAAGTATACAGTACGTGTGGTGATGTGTATAGTGTGATGGCTAAAATGTTTGTCTCTTTGTGACACACAGGTGTAGAAATATCTCGGTCCTTTAGCCCCGAGTCCTCTTCTGATTCTGGGAATGAGACAAATTCGTCCGAAATGACGGAGAGCTCAGAGCTGGCCGCAGCTCAGAAACTCTCCGAAAACTCTCTGAAAATGTTTGTAGCCACTGCAGAAGGCTACCAAACTCTAGCCGAAGAGGAGACTGAGTTTCGCTTGGCGCCGTGTAGCGTCCGAGCGTCTCTAGATGATCCCCAGTCCTCCGCAGTCGGCACTCTTTGCTCGGATCACTTCGAGATGGAACCGGAAACGATGGAAACCAAGTCGTTGACGGACTACTTCAACAAAATGCACAGGGATGTGATGATGGGAATGCAGACGATCGAGGAGCAGGATGGTGGGGTGAAGTCGAGCGCAGGCGCAGAAGCCCGTCAGATGAATATCGTAGAATCGGAGGATCTTGTCGGGATGTACAACAACTTCAATGGACGAGATTCCCAGCGTTCGGGTCCCTTTGACTTGGAGAGGATGTCTTATGCATATCACGAAAGCAATCAAAGATTGCATATGATTCTGAATAATAAATCCGAAGAGCACATTTACTCCGAGGTGGCTGCCGATAGCGGTCCATTGCACGCAGACAGGGTAACGCACAAAGTCACTTTGGAGGACTCGACAGACTTGAACACAAGTTCCCCCGCCAAAGAACAATATCTGATCGAGCGACCCCGGAGCGAACATCAACAGAGCAAGGCGGCTTCATCCGATCAAGAAGTGACACGGTTGTATGAGTACCACTTGTCCAAAAGGATGTCGTCTTTACAGAGCGAGGGTGTTCATTCCCTGCAGAGTTCCCAGTGTTCGTCCATCGATGCCGGCTGCAGTACGGGAAGCAGTAGCTGCATGACGCCGATGGACTCTCCTCTGTGCACGGTAGATAGCGTCCACATGCACGCCGAGTCCTCTCTGAAAGGTCTTGGCGGTCCAAATCAGAACGTAGATGGAACGTTTTTGCGGAAACACCACGGGCAAGCTGGCACCGAATCAGGCCGAGAGGGATGCCAAAGGTTGCCCAAGATCAGAGAAACTACAGGTACTGCAGGCTTGCGTTTACATTTACATTCATGAATTTGGCAGAAGCGAGTTACATTGCGTTCAAGGTACACAGTTTTATCAGTTCTTGCTTTCCCTGGGAATCAAACCCATGACTTTGGTGTTGCTATAGCGCTGTGCTTGTTTGTGGTTAACAAGTTAAATGCGACATTTACTTACTTTGTTGGTCAATGCATTGGAGGTCTTGCAATACAACTTTAACATTTAGTTGAAAGGTGAGCACAGGTTTAGGGTTTTTGTAGCCCTAATCTTGAAACTGAAGTTAACCAGATTTGATTGATTATACATCCTTTAAACTCTAGCTTCTCAAGCTTTAAGCTACTCATTGCCTATAAAAAGTATTCACTCCCTTTGGCCATTTCTTTTTCTACAACATGGAAGTATTTGATCAACTGAATAATATTCATTCATGTCAAAATGAAACCTGATTTCTATGTAAAAAAAAAAATCATAATTAAACAGTAATTTGCATAAGTATTCACCCCCCCCCCCCTTAGCTATAAGCGTATTTAGTCGATATACCTTTGGCAGCAGTTACAGCCTTAATCTGTGTGGTGCTGTAGTTCATTCAGGATGCATTAAGACCATGCAACAATAAGGTCTGGATTCTTGAACACTCAAGGATATCAGTTGTTGTTTTGAAGTCATTCCTGTGTACCTTTGGCTTTAAGCTTGGGGTCATTGTTTTGCGGGAAAACACATTTTCTCTAGGTCTCTTGCTGACTCCATTGGGTATTGCTTCATGATTTCTCTGTATTTTGCTGCATTAATTTGATCCTCTACTCTCATAAGCCTTCCAGAGAATATCCTCACGGCATGATTCACAGTAGAGATGGTGTATTTCTGATGATGTGCAGTATTTGGCTTATGCTAAACATGTTTTCAGTCTGATAGTTTAGTCTTCTGGCTAGGGGTGTGCAATCTGACATTATCGACTGTCACTTTAGACTAGTGCATACTTTCACTGTGTGATTTACTCTATTAAAATGCATTTAAAATACCCTCAATATTCAAGATAAAGGGCAAAAATACCTCTGTCTTTTATATTTATATAATTTAATAAAGTTAATCAGTATGACACGAAGAGTGCCGTTTATTCTCCAAATATCAGCATGATTACAAATGAGATTTTGATTTTATACAACAGTTCAATAAACAAGAAGTTAATATTAAGTCACTTACATTTTAGACACAATATTGCCTGTTTTTGCTCTATTTCGCCAACAAAAATTGTTCCAATCAAAGCCACAGGAGTGTTGTGCGCGACACACGGCGGTGTTTCGTTACTGAATGAACAAATCGGTTGAATGAATGATTCAATGACTCACTCATTTAGACAATCAAATGCTTCGTTCCTGAATTAATCAGCCGTTTGAACGAATTAGTTGAATCTCAATGACTCACTCATTAACAGTGACTTGCTGCCACCTACTGGCGGTTATAGTTTCACATTTTCATTTTTAAAATCATTTAAAAATATCAATATTCAATGTTTTATGTTTAAAACATCAGCACATTATTTCTGCATGTGTAACAGCAGCTTAAACTCATTCATGTCCCTCTGAGCTGCATTAAACAGTCTAAATGATCTAAATCCACTTCACATGCAGCTTCTGTGTTTCCTCTGCACTGCAAAGATGAATTTTGTTGATACTGATTTAATTTGATTGGTAACAGCCCTATTGTGTCTTATTCTAATTGAATGTATTGATTAAATGTAAGGATTTGACACAGAAGATGATGCATACATTTAATCAGGTTAGAAAAAATGGCTTTATAAAGGTAAAAATTGCCATAAAAGGTAAAAATCAATTTAAACTTATTGGAAAAGATGTGAACTGACCACCACACAGAATATAAAGAATATCAAAAAATTCAGGAGTCAGCTGACCATAGCAGACCTATAAACCTGCCAAGGTACAACACAACAAACACACTCAGCAAAACATTGAGATATCATTTTGTTTTGTAAAAATCACACACCCCTATTTCTGGCAAACTGAAATATTGCAGTATTTTAACAGTAGCTTCTGTTGCCACAGTCTGAAGCCTCGAACTCCTTCAGATTGTCATTGCTCTCTTGGTGTTCTCCTCGCACGATGACGCACCGTTTGAAGACGTCCTGCTCTCGGTGCATTTACTGCTGTGTCATATTTTTCCATTTCTTAATTATTGATTTAACTGCTACTTCAAGGGAAGCTCAATGACATGGAAATCCTCCCCTGCCTGGTGCTTTTCAATTACTTTTTTGTGGCCCTGCTTGGCGTTTTTTTTTTCTTTCTTCATGGTCTTCCACAGTGCTCACTTATGCTACAATCAGTTGAAAGTCCTTGACTACACAAAAGCAATTTAACTAGTTATGTGACTTACAGCCAGAAGGCTGATGACTCTGGAGTGCCTCATTAAAGGGGGGTGAATACTTATGACAAATACAATATATTGATTTTTAATATTTATTTAAAAGATTGCAGTTTTATATGTTGCCACTATATATGCAGAAATGACCTTTAAATCATGGAATTGGGACGTAATTTTCCTAATTATAATTTCATTAAGCCTTGCGTAGAAGTATCACAGGCGTATAACTGACGTCATTACCTTATCGTGCTGAATCAGGATAAGCTGGAGATTCATAAGCATGAAATTATGAGACATAATACTGGCCAACTAATTTATTCCTATCTTTTTCCTCCCCCAGTCTAGCATGCTGCAGATGGAGATAAAACCGAAGAATCGTCTTCTCCTCTCACGATACGTCCATATTCATCCATAGCACAGTTTCCTATGTGCCAAACCAGAGGTGATCAGAGGTCTTGAATGCTTCCCTGTTTCTTCTTGCACTTGGCCTCAAACGACCCCGGCTCTGGTTGCCTCAGGGAGGCAGAAAGGGAATCTTAATAAGACAACTATTGGCTCAGGGAGCATTGACACTTTTTATGGAAACTGCTTCAAATATGTAGATGGTCATAATCAACCAGTCGACCCTGGACGGAGCTGATTACAACCCTGCTATTCTTAAAGCCAACATGAAACTCATTTTACTTCCATAACGTGACATTTTGTGTTTTTTATTGGATTGCGAAGACTGGGTATTAAGTACGAGGATGGAGTCTGATGGTTGGAGGGAATGAGATGGAAAATAAAAGGGATTTATTGTTAGCGCTGCAGTGATGCTGTATTTTTGTAGGCGAACCCGTACATTTGCAATGCATCACCCTGGTTACCTCGACATATAAAAAACCCAATATGGTTTTACCATCGGCTTTGGGATTACTGCAGAAAATACTCTCTGCGACCAACAAAAGCCTATGATTCTTACACATTTAATTCACAAACGAACACAACTTTTGAAGCATGAATACAATTGGCAGAAGTAAAAAGCTAAACGTAGGCTATAAGCGAACTACACCGCTGTCGCATGACTTTATTAATCTTCAACGGCTATTTCAGTCGTTACTTAAAAACATTCCCCCTGAACGTTTGAGTTAGAATAGTTTGCAAGAGCGCGATTTATAAACTGTTAAAGCGACTAGTGAGTAGATGCGTTTAATATAGAGATTGCTAATATATCGGCACCATATCAGTATCGGCCGATATAAACATGTAGCGCTGAAACCCTATTCCAAGGATCAGCATTCTCCCCTAAAACTGATCGGGCAGACCAAACCATAAGTCGTAGAAACTTGAAACTTTGAGGGCTGGTAGTACTCCCCCCGTCTACAACGTCACCAAAGCTCGCCCCAATCGGCCTGACGGGGGCGCTACAGCGCTCAAAAGTGCGAAATTTGCTCATGACTCCTAGACTGTTAGGCGTAATGTCTTATATCGTTGGAATCTGTTGAAATTTGGAACTAGTCTTTTGCAAACTAGACCTAGGTTTTTGGCACGATCGGAACCAAACCAGTGCAGCAAGATTTTCTGCAATCTGATTGTCAATAGTTATAAAAAAAAAGTTAAAATTTCGATTCACGTTCGCTAAGGGCCGCCAAAATGTTCAAGGTGGGCGGGGCCACTTTTACTAAAATGGTTATAATTTGTGAACCGAATGAGATATTTTCACCAAACTTGGCGCGCCTATGTAAGAGCTCATTCTGTGGTCGCGTGGAAAAGCACATGGCGACTGGCCACTTGGTGGCACTATAACATGGAAAAAACATAAAAATGGCTATAACTATGCAACCCTAAGTCTGATTGACTTGAAAATTGGCATGCATTGTCTTTGTCCAAGGTGCCAAGACATCCTTTGAGGACATTCCCCTATCTTGAAAAATGTGGCCAGCGGCAACCAATGAAGTTTGAGCAGCTATCAGACAAGGTTAACGGAGGCCGATCGGAGCGAAACTCGCTGGGCCTGTTTGACTTACGACACTAGAGGCCAGTTTTTTGGCACACGCCAACGACATTCATACCGCATGGTAGAACTCCTCATTCTGAGCAACTTTGCCTCTAGGACCGCCGCTGTCCATCAAACAGTTCATTAAATATTGGAGATTATTTAAAAAACAACTTTGGCGAACTAGTCCTAGGGTTTTGTCTCAACCTCGATAAAACCACTGTGGAACAATTCTCTGGACTCTCTAGGTCAATAATTATCAAAAAAAAAATTTGAACCTTGGCCTCTGGACAGCTATAGCTGGGTCATTTAGAAAATGGCCGAATCCAACCAAAAGCATATCATTCCTAAACTAAAACTCAAAACTTTTATGAAAATAGGTGAGAACATGCGACATATGATTCTAAACAAGCATGCAAACTTCAGGAAGATCAGGCCATAAGTGGGGCTATAACTGTTTTAAAAACTATATTCCTATGGTAAATTGGCTGTAAATGGTATTTTCCTTCTATGATTTAAGTGGTTACACGCTTGCTAAATAAAACGTAATATCTTTTTACGCATATGTGCTTAAAGGCCTTAAAGCGCTTGAACCCGATAATTGCTGCTCGCAGCTACATTTGTAATGTTATCGTTATCGGCCCGATAAAAAAATGTGTCCGATACATTAAAGCCGATAAATAACGTATTATTTCCTTCCGGTGGTTCGGCATGATGTTTTCAATTGCTTTAAATATGATTGGAGTCACTTCCATGATTTAAAAAAACAAAATACAGTTCAGTGCAAGTCTGTCATATAGACATAAAATTATAATGAGAACATTATAATTGTGTGTTTGGGACATGGATTTAATGGTGAGACTTTTGTTTTTGTAATCAGGCTCTCAAAAATTATATAAAAATTAGGATTTTGATTTATTGGCCAATATATCGGTTATCGGCTTCCAAATATAACGAAATATCGGTTATCGTATCGGCCAAAATGTTCATATCGGTGCATCTCTGTAGTCCCATTTAGACACTTTTTCAAGGCAATTAAAAGCTTTAAAAATCACAAGAGGGTGTTACTGATGTATTTTATGTCGTAGAATAAAACATGAAAATATCTTGAGCAAAATTTCATATCACGATCTTATAACAAACAATCAACCCCATAACAAACCACGATCTGAATCCCAATCTCCCTTATTTTGAGATGTATTATGGAGAATATCCTAGCACAGTCAATTTCAGGACGATGGAACTGGGAAGTGCTAAAATCGTTTCTGGGATTTGGCCTACAAACATACGCCATCCTGCAGGACTCTATAACAAATGTGCACTAAGAAAGTGAATTTTGATTTCTGTTGACTTTAATCTTCTGAAGTGTAAGGGCGGTTGGACGTTACTAAAGTCAGCACAGAAACAACTTTGCCACAAGACAACAGGCTTTCCATTTATGCCAAGCGTTGGAACAAGGCAAGTCTATCTCTTTACTCTTTTGGATGACGTGCATTGCTCTTGCACTGGTCAATACGTCTATTTTAGCCACATTTGTGTGCATTTTCTCAAGACTGCATGTGCGGAGCTTTTTTGCTCTGATTTAGTTTTTTTTAAGCAGCGAAAGGACATTTCAAAGTGCTAGTCGGAGTTGAATCGATTCAGGAAGTCACTTTATATTCTTTTTGCGTGGAGGCTTTGGGAAGTTATTTTGATGACCAAAGCAAAACTACATTTGCTGTTGTAGCAATGGCCATATGTCAAGAATCACTGCTTTTATTTAGCCATAGTAAAGCCATATGATATCACGTTGTCATCAAGATAATCTGGCCATTGCAATCCACTGTGATAACAGTGCTTGTGTATATTTTGTGTAATATGTAAAATGAAAAGGAAGTATTCTACAATGCATAGAATTTTTAAAAGGCGATATATATATATATAATATAAACCACACCACCTGATAGATGCATCCTTTTTGTTCCATGTGTTTATTTCAGACGTCATAACTTTCAAAAATAAGACATTTTAGCCACTATACGCTCTGTAAACTGTAACTATGTTTCATTTGCTAACGCAAACATTTACTGAAATAATTTAAAGTCAACATGAAGCGTCATTTTGGTGCCGTCATCTAACAGAAACAGACATTTGTAGGATTTTATCCATCAGGAATGGTGAAAGTTGTTGATAAATCGTTAGGACATTTTGACGAATTTGTTATTATTTATTCAGAAAAACGTGCACGGATGAATCGTGATTTCATGTTGACTTTAAATGATAAACGTAATGTATTTTATTTGAATCATCTTCATTAAATATTTCAGCTTGGACACTGATCCCTGTCTTTCTTTTCCTAACGAGTCATTGTTTTTCCTGTCATAGGCCAGTAATTCATTTATAAATAGTGTGAATTGCATAGTTTGAATTATTCTTCCTTCTCCTATTTGTCTTCCTCTCCTTGTGTGTGAAAGAAGCGATTGTTGTGTTGGACTGAGAATATTTTTGATCATTTCATAATTGCTTCAGTTTTTGTGGTTTTGCTTTCATTTATGAAGAAATCCGAGCAGAACTTGTGCAATCCCCTGACATTGTTTTGCTTAATCTCTAGTACAGAAACTCGTCCCTTGAGAAAAAGGATGAAAGTAATGTTGTTCCTCTTTATGGTGGTATTTCACTGACAATATTGTAATGTAATGAAATATAATTCACACATTATACATCATAACAATTCAGAATAACAGTGCTGAGAGTTAGTCGTTGAGTAATATAATCACCTGCAGAATCACAACAAAAAAGATTTAGAACAATCTTGTTTGTGAGATAAAGGGGAAGTTCTGTTTAAATATATTCACTCTCACTTTTGTTTGCACTTTTTTGTGGCCTGACATTGGTCAGTAACACCTGTTCTGCTAGTAACACAGGCTGTGCAGTTTGACAAGCCAGACAAAGAACAGAACAACCAGCCTCGAAGGTCAAAGACAATTCCAGGTCGGATGAAGATGGTGAGTAATTGAATATTAATTTATCAGCTCTCTCATATAACGATTATGTGTCAAAACAAAGATGCTCTGCAACAGTGATGAAGTGATCATATTCCCAAGTGGTCTAATACAGGCTTCCGTATTTTTGTTGTATTTGTTACTTATGACAGCTTATATATGTTCATGAAAAATTGTATTTGCTATATATATATACAGTCAAACCTAAATTTATTCAGACACCGTCAACATTTTCTCTCATTATCCCAGTTTATTCGCTGTAGTTTAGAAAATGGTAATAAAATATGACAAGAACTCAGAGTTAAACTGTGTTCATCTTGATAATGTCTCTTTGATAGAAAGGGATGTAATGGATTACAATCAACCAATCAGCTGTTACATTTAAGGACACAATCAGATAATACCAGTTTAGCTCAACCAATGAGCAAGCAATGCTTCATTGTGTTCAGTCTGTGGGGTCAAAGGTCACATTAGCAATTAAAGAGAAAACATGCTCAGCTCAAAGTGTGGGAATCATTTTGGGCCCAAATTTGTATCAGTTTTACTGGTAGGATTTTGGGGTATAATATGTCACAGTTTACTTTATTTTGCAATCCTCACATCAGAAATGAACTATAGTGTCCTGCACACACTAGAGAAACATGCTGTCTGAATAATTTTCGGTTTGACTGTATATATACCTAATGTAAATATATATATATATTTTACATTTTGTGCACTGATTGGGGGGTGATATTTGTAATTTAGTTACTGTAAATACTCTGAAGCAGAACAACTGTTTTCAACATTAATAATAATCATAAATGTTTGTTGAGCATCAAATCCTCATATTGAATGATTTGTGAAGGATCATGTGACACTGAAGACTGGAGTAATGATGATAAATTCAGCTTTGATCACAGGAATAAATTACACTTTACTATATATTCACATAGAGAACAGCTGCTTTACACTGGAGTCATATCTCACTGCTTTACTGTAGTTATGATCAGATTAATGCATTTTTAGTGAGCAAAAGCAAATCTTACCGACCCCAAACTTTTGAATGGTTGTGTGTGTTGTTCTTTGTTTATCTTTAATATGCATTTTAAAACATACACTAAAAAGAAACCATTTTCACTCAGAAATTGCTAGTAAATTTCTAAATTAATTAAAAAAGAAACCGCAAGTAACGCATTGAATTAAAGATAAGATTTTGAAGTAGAAAGACTGAAATGAGTATTTTCTTGTAAAACATGTCAATAATCTTTTTTCTATCTTCCTCTTTCAGGCGTCAGAGAGGATATTAATGATCTTTGCCGGTCTCATGTCTTTGCGGGATGCAGCTGAATGGTACCCCAAAAGTCTGAAGTGTGACGTTTCTCTGGCTAGTAACGGGACGGAGGTCAGCGTCAACTGCACTGAACGAGACCTAACCGAAGTTCCTCTGGGAATCCCAATGAATACCACCAACCTGACACTAACCATCAACCACATTCCCCACATCAGGAACGATTCATTTCACGAACTGCACAACATCACCGAGATCGACCTCCGCTGCAACTGTGTGCCGATCAAGGTCGGCCCCAAAGACCGCGTCTGCACCCAGAGCGTGACGATTGACAACGGCACCTTCTGGAAGCTAAAGAACCTCAGGTCGCTTTACCTGGATGGGAACCAGCTGTCCAGCATTCCCAAGGGCCTTCCTCCCAACATAGTGCTTCTGAGTCTCGAGGTCAACAGTATTTACTCAATTCTTAAGGAGAATCTGACAGAACTGAGTAATATCCAGCGGCTGTATCTCGGCCAGAACTGTTACTTCCGGAACCCCTGCAACAAGTCATACTACATTGAAAAGGATGCGTTTGTGCAGCTCGACAAGATGACTTTGCTTTCTCTGAAGTCTAACAACTTGTCCTATGTGCCAAACCAACTACCATCTAGCCTCAAAGAGCTGTACCTGTACAACAACAACATTCAGACGATAACGGAGGAGGACTTTCACAACCTGACAGAGCTGGAAACACTGGACTTGAGTGGGAATTGTCCACGCTGTTATAATGCACCGTTCCCATGCGTCCCATGCCCAAATAATGCTCCCCTTCAGATACATCCCGACTCCTTCAAGACGCTGACCAACCTAAAGACTCTTCGGCTTCATAGTAACTCTTTGACAAACATACCTTCCGAATGGTTTCAAAACCTGACGAGACTTAGTCTTCTAGACCTCTCGAGCAACTTTTTGGCTAAGGAGATAACATGCACCTCTTTTCCGTCTTTGTTGCCCTATCTAGAAGAGTTGGATCTGTCTTTCAATTTCGAGCTCCAGGTGTATCCTACGTCTCTCAACCTTTCGAGATCATTCAGAAATCTTAAATCTCTGCGGGTCCTCAGAATCAGAGGGTATGTGTTTCAAGAACTCAAAATGCAAGACATCAATCCATTGATTGAATTGAACAACCTGGAGTTCATTGATCTCGGCACAAACTTCATAAAAATAGCAAACCTCAGTCTCCTGAAGAAACTGAAAAGCTTCAGAATCATCAACCTGTCCGACAACAAAATCTCAATGCCTTCTCAAGGAGATTACACGGCGTCGCTTTCTAACCACAGACACAATTATTACGGTTCCCCAATGTCGCAAGGTGCCCAGTACCATAATGGAGAAGTGAAGGATATCCACTACTTCCTCTATGACGAATATGCACGCAGCTGCAAATACAAGGACAAGGAACTCTGGATTACAAGTCCTTTCAACAACGAATGTAGCTCTTTTGGGAAAACGTTGGATATTAGTAGGAATAACATATTTTTCCTTCATTCCAGATTTCTAGATCTTGGTGAGCTGAGGTGTTTGAATCTCTCTGGGAACGCCATGAGCCAGAGTTTGAACGGCTCTGAGTTTGTCCAGTTGAAGAATCTACAATACCTGGACTTTTCCGACAATCGTCTGGATTTGATGTTCTCTTCGGCTTTCCAGGAACTGAGCAGCTTGGTCGTGCTGGATATCAGCCGCAACAGCCATTACTTCGTAGCTGAGGGTTTAACTCACATGTTGAACTTTACAAAAAGCCTGGGTAAGCTGAGAAAACTAATCATGAACGACAACCAGATATCCACATCCACAAACACCGAAATGGAGAGTTTTACTCTGGAACATTTGGAGTTTAAAGGCAACCGCCTTGATATGTTGTGGAGGGATGGAGACACGAGGTACGTCAACTACTTCAAGAAACTTATGGCCTTGAAGACTCTCGACATTTCTCAAAACAACCTCAACTTCATCCCACAAGGGGTTTTCGAAGGTCTTCCAGAGACCCTCACAGAACTCTACATCACTAACAACAGGTTGAAGTCTTTTAAATGGGAGGGTCTTGTGTACGTTAAAAGCCTACAGCTGTTAGACCTCAGTGGGAATCACCTGACGGAGGTTCCTACATGCTTGACGAACTACACCAAATCAATCCAAACTCTTGTTCTACACAAGAACAACATTGCGAAACTGCCTCGGGATTTTCTAAAGGATGCATTCAACCTCAAGGTCTTGGATCTCAGTTACAACCGCATCCAGTTCATCGAAGAATCGAGCTTCCCGGAAAATGTCGTTGACCATTTGGAGACTCTATACTTGAATAATAACAGGTTTGTGTGCTCTTGCAACGCCACGTGGTTCGTCCGATGGCTCAACCGCACCTCCGTGAATATCCCGCGCCTCGCAATGGACGTCACCTGCTCTTCGCCCAGTGCCCAAAAAGGTCAGAGTGTCATTTTCCTGAACGTCCAGGCCTGCCAACACAACTCCCTGTCCATCATCCTGTGCATCTTTCTGACCTCCGTGATTCTCAGCATCCTCACACTCACCATCTCCAGCCATCTCTTCCTCTGGGATGTGTGGTACATCTACCACTTCTGCTTGGCCAAACTCAAGGGATACCGCCGGCTGTCCTCCAACAGCACCGTCTACGATGCCTTCGTGGTCTACGATACGACGGATCCAGCCGTTCACGAGTGGGTCACGCAGGAGCTCCGTGTTCACCTGGAGGACAGGGGCGATCCACGGATGCAGCTCTGCCTGGAGGAGCGGGACTGGGTGCCTGGCTGTCCCCTCGTTGAAAACCTCTCCCAGAGCATACAATTGAGCAAACGCACTGTTTTCATCCTGACGGGACGCTACATCAAGAGCGGCAGCTTCAGGACAGCGTTTTACATGGCCCACCAGCGACTCATGGACGAAAGGAACGATGTTATCGTCCTGATATTCTTGGAGAGAATGCCTTGTAGCTCCAAGTACCTCAAACTGAGGAAGAGGTTGTATAAAAAGTCGATCCTGGAGTGGCCGAGGAACCCTCAAGCGCAGCGGTACTTCTGGTTCAGCCTCAGGAGCCTCATGTCAACAGACAGGCAGCAGTACAACAAACTCTTCCAGGAAACGCTGTGATCGGGACACATCCCAAAGCTGAAACGTATAACCTTTAATATAGCGTTGGTTTGATTTAGTTTTATTGTCCATATCACTGTAAATAAACACAACCAAGGCTTGTGTTGGTTCACTGACAAATACACTTTCCTTCCTGGGTATTTGGCATACGTTTGGAAAGTTGTAACATGTGCTCAGAGTAAATTTTACAATTTGCT
The DNA here is from genome assembly GCA_039654625.1 of Rhinogobio ventralis. Classification (NCBI taxonomy): domain Eukaryota; kingdom Metazoa; phylum Chordata; class Actinopteri; order Cypriniformes; family Gobionidae; genus Rhinogobio; species Rhinogobio ventralis. The sequence goes on from CM077197.1 coordinate 936,451, forward strand.
AATTATTTTATTATGTGTGCAGATTTCATGACCACATATTATTCATTATTATTATCATTATTATTATTATTTTTAAAACAGCATTTTGAAATTATTTTGTGTGGAGATTTCATGACCCAATAATAATATTAAATATTTAAATAATGAAATGTATTATTTATATTATTATTATTATTATATAAATATTATTAATATTATATATTATTAAAATATTTGTATTATAATATTATTATTTAAACAAATAGTAATAATTCATAGAAGGATTATTATTATTATTATTAAAACAGCTTTTTGCTAATTCCTTTCATGACCACATAATAATAATAATAATTCTACTACTTCTACTAATAATAATTATATATATATATATATATATATAATATTATTATTATTATTAATTAAAACAGCATTTTTAAAATTATTTTATGTGTGTAGATTTCATGAGCACATAATAATATTAAATATTTAAATAATAATGATTCATATGATTATTATTATTATTATTATTATTATTAATGAATTAAAACAGCATTTTATTATTTTATGTGTGCAGATTTCATGACCACATAATAATATTACATATTTAAATAGTAATTATTATTATTTATATTGTTTTTATTAATTATAATAATAATAATAATAATGTATTATTGTTGTTATTGGTCAAACTTGAGGGATATAGCCGGCAGTTTGATTAATAACAAGAAGTTATTTAGTAACTAAATTATTATTATAAATTATAATGATTATTATAGTAAATTATTATTAATAATAATATATTGATCGTTTTTAGATAAATTTTATGCTTGTTTGTGTTTTCACCAAGCAGGGTGCTAATCAAGGGTTTTTTGTATGTATGTATAATGTATGTATTCTGAAATGAATTTTTTTTTGTTAATTCTGTCCTCCAAATTAAAATTCCAGTACCATATTTTGGAATATTTCAGTTTTTCTAAGAAGAATGGATCTCTAATGGATATGGAGACACTTTTCAGTATATTCCAGTTTATTGAAAAACTGCACACTATGAATGGTGTGTTTCCCCGGGTCTCCAGAGACGTGTTCAACAGCTAACCCGCGCTAACCCCGAGGGACCTGAATGAAAGTGATTAAAAGTGAAATCCGCAGCGTGTCATTGCATGAATTATGAGGTAACGAAACAATGTATATTCTTAGATATATACAGTATAAGTAGGCTTCAGGAAGCTCTCATTCATCTATAGGTGAAATAACACAACAAAAACAATTATCTCAACATCCTTAAATCAAGACACGTTTACTGGAGAAGAAAAATAATGTCTTGTTTTCTGGAGAAAAAAAATGCTTAGAATTAAAACAAGTACCTGCCAGTGGGGTCCAATAAATAAACTTAATTTAGAGGAAAAACAATATTATTTTTCTGACCCCAAATTTGAATGCGTAAACTCACTTAATTTTGATATTTTTTCCGATAGCAGACAGTCATTTCTTCTCCAGTCAGTGTATCTTGGTTTAAGAATCTTTAGATGACAGAAGAAATAATTTTTTGCAGTGAAATCTCCATCACCAGTTTATCATGTTGGAAAAACACATGTCAGATACACACACGTGTTAATGAGATCAAAAAGAGTTTGGGACTGAAAGTTCCCCTTAATTCAGTTATATTTTCATCATAATCATAGAGGAAATCCCCATTATACTAGTGTATTTATATGATAGAGATACTAGTGCAGTTTTGCAGTAGAGGATAGACGGTTTTATTCTGGGCAAACATAAAAAAAAAATAATATTTAATATAATCTCTATTTCTTTAAAAAGGTGAACTGTGTAATATCTGTGGCAGTGTCACCAAATAGAATTGCTCAAAATAACACTCAAACTTTGCTGTGCTTTGACTTTGTCAGTGTTTCACTTTTATAAGACTTACAGTGACTCTGCATATTTACAGTGATACGAGAAACTGAGAAAGTCACTTCACCTTTAAAATACCACATTCTTACCATATACACTCACCTAAAGGATTATTAGGAACACCAAACTAATACTGTGTTTGACCCCCTTTCGCCTTCAGAACTGCCTTAATTCTACGTGGCATTGATTCAACAAGGTGCTGAAAGCATTCTTTAGAAATGTTGGCCCATATTGATAGGATAGCATCTTGCAGTTGATGGAGATTTGTGGGATGCACATCCAGGGCACGAAGCTCCCGTTCCACCACATCCCAAAGATGCTCTATTGGGTTGAGATCTGGTGACTGTGGGGGCCATTTTAGTACAGTGAACTCATTGTCATGTTCAAGAAACCAATTTGAAATGATTCGCGCTTTGTGACATGGTGCATTATCCTGCTGGAAGTAGCCATCAGAGGATGGGTACATGGTGGTCATAAAGGGATGGACATGGTCAGAAACAATGCTCAGGTAGGCCGTGGCATTTAAACGATGCCCAATTGGCACTAAGGGGCCTAAAGTGTGCCAAGAAAACATCCCCCACACCATTACACCACCACCACCAGCCTGCACAGTGGTAACAAGGCATGATGGATCCATGTTCTCATTCTGTTTACGCCAAATTCTGACTCTACCATCTGAATGTCTCAACAGAAATCGAGACTCATCAGACCAGGCAACATTTTTCCAGTCTTCAACTGTCCAATTTTGGTGAGCTCGTGCAAGTTGTAGCCTCTTTTTCCTATTTGTAGTGGAGATGAGTGGTACCCGGTGGGGTCTTCTGCTGTTGTAGCCCATCCGCCTCAAGGTTGTGCGTGTTGTGGCTTCACAAATGCTTTGCTGCATACCTCGGTTGTAACGAGTGGTTATTTCCGTCAAAGTTGCTCTTCTATCAGCTTGAATCAGTCGGCCCATTCTCCTCTGACCTCTAGCATCAACAAGGCATTTTCGCCCACAGGACTGCCGCATACTGGATGTTTTTCCCTTTTCACACCATTCTTTGTAAACTCTAGAAATGGTTGTGCGTGAAAATCCCAGTAACTGAGCAGATTGTGAAATACTCAGACCGGCCCGTCTGGCACCAACAACCATGCCACGCTCAAAATTGCTTAAATCACCTTTCTTTCCCATTCTGACATTCAGTTTGGAGTTCAGGAGATTGTCTTGACCAGGACCACACCCCTAAATGCATTGAAGCAACTGCCATGTGATTGGTTGATTAGATAATTGCATTAATGAGAAATTGAACAGGTGTTCCTAATAATCCTTTAGGTGAGTGTATATATTGAACTACAGATAAACCGTGCTGAACATAAGCGCGATGTTGAAAACCACAGAAATGCATTATGAAATTAAATTCAATGCTGTTCCAGTTTTGATTTCTGAAGCCTCTAACATATGTAAATGCGCATGTGATTTGTGCAATCATGTCCCTGAGAAGAAGGAACAATGCAGGCAGAACTTCCTCTCTTATAATAGAAACTGTGGCTGCACTTACACACACACAAACATGAAACAAATGAATTTCATCAAACAAATTTGATTGTGGTTATTAAACAGAAACAGAATGGTTTATATCAGTCAGTGCACTGGCAGGTGGTGATGAGAGGCCACGAATAGAGATATACAGTATTAGTGTTAAAATAGTCTTAACAGTTAAACCAAAACTTCCTGTTTCCTAAATGCAACTGTGCACATCACCAGACTCCGCTTATTTGGGTCTAAGCATTGCATAGGTTGCACGGGGACATTGCTACCATGGTAAGAAACTCGATTTATACAATTAATACATATTATTAGATGTTATTATTCATTGTATGTACACTGCCTTACATTTTTAAGTACAACCAACTTGGATATTTAAGTCATATCAACTTATATGTGACCCTGCAGCTCAACAGCAGTCGTGCGTCTCACGGGTGTATCTGGCAATAGCCAACAACACATTGTATGGGTCAAAATTATCCATTTTTCTTTCATGGCAAAAATCATTAGGATATTAAGATCATGTTCCATGAAGATTTTTTGTTTGATAAATATATCAAAAATGTATTATTAGTAGTAATATACATTGCTAATGACTTCATTTGGACAACTTTAAAGGATTTTCTCAATATTTAGATTTTTTTGCACCCTCACTTTCAAAAAGTTTGGCCAGATATTGTCCTATCGAACCATACATCAATGATGCTTATTTATTCAGCTTTCATATGATCTATAAATCTCAATTTCAAAAAATGTATCCGTATGACTGGTTTTGTGGTCCAGGGTCACAAATTACATTAAACTGAATGTTGTATAACTTGATGTTAGGGTGAGTTTTGGTTTTAAATAGACGATTTATTGCATATGCTGTGGTTACAAAGATAAACGCATTTCATGCACATTAATAAGGAACAATGTTAACACTTTACAATAAGGTCCCATTAGTTAATGTCAATTAATGCACATATTTGTTTATAAATGTTCGCTTTGGAACTATTTTCACAAGTAAGGTGTACGTTTCCAAAACTGATGTATCACAGCTTTCAGAACCTGATCTCATGCTTTCATTCTTGTACATATTTTCATTCGACATAATCATTGTTTCAAAATACAAGGTCATTGTGATATGTAATGAGAACATTTGGTTTATTCCCCGAAACACAACCGTATGATCATTCAATAGCAAACAATGCCGTTTCAAATCACTCTTGTTGCTGAATTAAAGGCACAATATGTAATTTTTCACTCTTATTCAAAACAAAGGCGTGTCTTGACTCTTGATTGGGCAGAGCTTTTATTCTGTCAGACGAGCGCTTCCACTCCTTCCGCTCATACGTGTGTGTGCACTGTTTGATCAAATTACACACGTTTGAGTGTGTTAAAGTGATGTTATAATGCGTGTGCGTTCACTCGGCGCTACTATGAGACACTTGTTCACACTGCAGTGAGTGAGATCATATTAGGCATGGTAAAACATGGTACTCGCGGTAAATCAAGAACACCAGATCTAAACAATAAGACTAACTGTGTTGAGCTGGAGAGCAATGATTAGTTTCTGTCCATGAATGATCCAAACAGTTGCTCACCTGTCTAATAAAACACATCATATATATAAGCGGCTTTGGTGTTTCCATGGTTACTACAAAATAAAACCGGAGGGTAACGTGAGTATGATGTCATTGATAGGCGACGCACACACACACACGGTCCGTGTCCTGGTTAAAATCGCTTATTTTTCTGGATTTAAACATTTGGGATAATGTACACAAGTCAGCAAAATATATAACACTGTTCTAGTGGCTTTTGGATATTTTAATCTTAAAATCTTACATATTGTGCCTTTAATCACAGTAACACAGGCTACAGATGCCACATTAGAAAATACACTTTCATTATCTGACTTATGTCACTGAATCCATAATGTTTGTAACTGTATCTTATCAAAAGGTGAGATGAAGTTATGAAACGGCCATGAGGTTTGAACAGAGTTTGCTGCCATTACAGTAAACGTTCTCACTGTGCCATATGACGGAATCTATACTGTAGCTGACCTTTATAAGGGTGAGTGTGGCAGCCTTTACCATGGTATTCTGTTTACACTATCACATGGCATACTGTAATGCCATCTGTCGTTTTACTGTATTGGCAGCAAACTCTGTTCAAAACCTCATGGCCGTTTCATAACTTCATCACACCTTTTGATAAGATACAGCTACAAACATTATGGATTCAGTGACATAAGTCAGATAATAAAAGTGTATTTTCTAATGTGGCATCTGTAGCCTGTGTGATTTGAGGGTGATTTAAAAACAGCATTGTTTGCTATTGAATGAAGATCATACTGTTGTGTTTTTCGGGGAATAAACCAAATGTTCTCTTCTTCTGATGCGTCTCTGATCAATCTGATGTTACCGTCATTGACTGTTTCCTCTCCCTAGGAAACATTCTATTATATCCTGATCTATGTTCACAAACTGCAAATCTCTCTTTCCTTCATGATTAACATGATTAGCATGTTGCTACTGCGATGTAGTTAACGTTTTTGACATGTTTTAACACTGACTAAGCAGTATTAGCATGTAGCTATTGACTGCTAGCATGTGTAGCATGTTGAAAGTCCTGTTTGCTGAGCCAAAAGAGCCAGAACTCTATACGATGTTCTGATGCAGAGATTGGCTTGGCAGCCAGTGATGATTCTATAAAGGCTGTTTGTCAGTATGAATTATATAAACCAACCGCAATCCCTCTATGACATTCATTAAAGATATCCCTGTTTGGGTTGCTAGGGTGCTCAACAATGGTTGCTAGGGCGTGGTTAGGAAGTGTTGAAGGTGATTTGTGGTTTGCTGCCCCGAGTCAAATGAGCGCACCCTCATGTTTCTATGACACTTCTATCCAAAGATATCCCTTTGATCTCTTTCAATGGAAGTCTATGGAACTTGTTGCTAGGGTGCTCTAAATAGTTGATAGGGCGTGGTTTGATAGCTTCACGATGATCCTGATTGGTTGCCTAAGTGAATGCCCATTTCTCTATGACTCTGTGATCCAGAGTTATGCTCAATACAAAATCCCTATGCAAGTTCCCATAGTAGGAAAAACATGTATGCGTTTCATGTGCCGTCCCTTCACCATAGTAAGTCTATGGGGCAATTCTGGGCACCTCTTGCGCCCCAGGGGTAAAACTTACACCCCATTGTGAGCCTGTCAGCCTCTTCAAATGTGGTAACCCTCATGTTTCTACAAAATCCTCACTCAGAGTTATGGCTTCTTCCTCAGTATTTCTGTCTTGTTTTTAAATATTTAAACATTCTTAAATCAAGATTCATTTACTTGAGAAGCAAAACAACTGAAGATATTAGGAAAAAATTATCAAAATTAAGTGAGTTTATGCTTAAAAAGACAAATATCTGCCAGTGGGGTCAGAAAATACAACAACAACAGCAATAGATCAGAACCTTCCTGATAGAAGGCAATAATAATAATAATAAACCTTGTTTTTTTATTTTACAGTGTAGTTCATGTTAACTAATGTAGTTGGGACCTTACTGTAAAGTGTTTTTGTCATTGTGCAATGTAGTTTAACATCTCTTTGTTTCATATTCCCCCAGGTAATACAATTACAAGTCTGGCTTATCATGACATTGAAGATCATACTTACCCTGTGCCAAATGGACGTGAGGACCCTGAAGACTCAACCCTGTGATATACATGAGAACAAAACTGAGATGACGATTGTGGTCAACTGTCGTGGACGTGAACTTAAAGATGTCCCAGCGCTCGAAAGAAACACCACCAGCCTTGACCTATCGGAGAACAAGATCAAGAACTTAACATCAGGGGTTTTCCGACACCTGGCAAATCTGACCTTTTTAAATCTGAACTGGCTGAATAAGAAAGATCGTAAGGTTGTTGTTGCCGACGAGGAGTTTTTGAATTTGACCAAGTTACGCACACTGGAGCTCAACGGGATCAGGCTAAAGTACGTACCAAAAAAACTTCCAAAAAACTTGCGGGAACTAAGGCTTGTAGAGAACCTGATTACCAGGTTAAACTCGACATCCTTTGTGCATGTGCCAAATCTGTCAATTCTTTATCTTTCGAAAAACTGCTACTATTGGAATCCTTGCGCAAGTGACTATCACATAGAAGACGGAAGTTTCTCAGTCCTGGCAAGATTGAAACATCTTACTTTGTCGTACAACAACCTAACTCGAGTGCCCAGAGGATTACCGGGGTCTTTAAGAACTCTTGAGCTCGCTTCAAACAGAATTGCGTATGTCGGAGAACATGATTTCCAAGGACTAGACAATCTGACAAGTCTAAAAATCCAAGGAAACTGTCCACGGTGTCATAATGCTCCATATCCATGTGTTCCTTGTAAAAACGGTTCCATTCAAATCCATCCACAAGCTTTTTCTGGCCTTAGAAAGCTGCGGATTCTGCACCTCGCAGGGAATTCGATCACATCCATAGAGCCCAGCTGGCTCGCCAACATTTGGAAGCTTAAGGAGCTCTACCTGTCGTTTAATTACTTGTTCCACGCCATCACAGGGAATGTTTTCTTGAGTAATAATCTGCCATTTCTAACCAAACTCGATCTTTCATTTAACTATGCCCTTAAGACTTACCCGGACACGGTTACACTATCACCCAGCTTTGCAAACTTGACCTCTCTAAGGATACTGCACCTTCGAGGTTTGGTGTTTCGAGGAATCGAAGAGACGACCCTCAGCTCTCTGTACGGCTTACGAAATCTCTCTGTGTTGAATGTAGGAATAAACTTCATTGTGCATGCGAAACTGGACGTATTTGAAAAATTCCGGCATGTGAAACTACTCTATCTTTCGGAAAACAGATTTTACCCGGTGACCGTAAATAGGGAATTGAGAAAAGACACAGGCGTTGGTTTAAAATCCTCATTCAAGATGCCCTTGATGTCAGAACCTAACTCTAAAGATCATTCTTACGATGTTCCAAGACTCGTGAAGCCAGAGTGCTACGCCACCGGTCGAGTGTTGGATCTCAGTCGAAATAACCTGTTCCTAATTTCTCCTGAACAGTTTGCGACATACGGGAACATATCTTGCCTCAATCTCTCCATGAATGGCTTTGCCACGGCTCCAAATGGCTCCGAATTCACAACACTTCCAGATCTCAAATACCTAGATTTATCCTTTAACAAAATTGATCTGGCGTACGATCACGCCTTCCAAGAGTTACAAAGTCTTGAGGTGCTGGACCTTAGTTACAACAACCATTATTTTATTGTGCAAGGCGTGACGCACAATTTGAATTTCCTCCAATATTTGCCCTCTTTAAAGGTGTTGAACATGAGCTCCAATAACATCTACACGTTAACCACCAAAACCATCTCAAGCGCGTCTCTTCAAGAGCTGCAATTCCAGCACAATAGTCTCGGCAAGATGTGGAGGGATAAAGACAGAACCTACGATAGGCTTTTTGCAAACTTGACCAATCTGACCTATCTCGACATATCCTCCAACAATATCGAGAGAATCCCTGTTAGAGTTTATACGCTTCTTCCTAGAAGCATTCAGAGGTTGCAATTAAGCCACAATAGTCTGGAGAACTTTAACTGGACAATGCTGAGACATTTCCCACATCTCCGAGAGCTCATTTTAAGTAACAACAAGATCTTTCAAATATCAAGTAATTTGTCTGGAGATGCTCCCTCTTTACAGTTCCTCGATCTCCGGCACAACCAAATATACGAGCTGTCCGGTGGATTTCTACAGGGAGCGGTAAACCTCAAGATGCTTGATCTCAGCCACAACTACCTCATAACCGTCAACCAGTCCACGTTTCCATCTGAACCCGAGAGTTACCTGAAGACGCTGTGGCTCAACGGCAACCCGTTCCACTGCACGTGCAACCTACTAGAATTCATTCTGTGGATTTCTAAGACCGATGTGAAAATCCCTCAATTGGTTACCGCGGTGACGTGCGCCATGCCAGAAGAGAGAAAAGGTGATCCTGTAATAAAATTTGACATTAAAGAATGCATCGATGACCAATTGGCCTTTCTGGCGTACTTCCTCTCCATTGTGTGCATTATATGCACCACTTTCATATCTGTCGTTATGCACCTTTTCTACTGGGACGTCTCCTACTTATTCTACTATTTGAAAGCCAGATTTACTGGGTATCAGCACCTGAGCTCCGACAGCTGCATCTATGACGCCTTCGTCACCTACGACACCAAGGACATGCAGGTCAAGTGTGCTTTATTTCTATAATGCTTTATTCAAATTGTTTCAAAGCACCAAACCAACAATTTTATTTCTGAATAATTCTAATTGGATGTTCATTCTGGGAACCTTAGTTTTGGGTTTTCAGAATGTTCCGGGAATGTTCCCAAAGCATGCGTTTATAACATTTGTTTTTAAGTAGCCAGTAAAGTTACAGGAAATATAACGTTTTTTTTAGGTTTGCAGAACATTCCTCTAACGTTAGGTTAATTTTAACCCAATTCATTTCAATTCAATAATGGTGTCGATGTTGTAGGTGTCCGACTGGGTGCTCAACCACCTGCGGGTGCAGCTGGAGGAGCGAGGCGAGCGCATCCTGCCCATCTGCTTGGAGGAACGGGACTGGATTCCTGGCTCTCCCGTTATGGACAGTCTGACCCAGAGCATCCAGCACAGCCGCAAAACCGTCTTCGTGCTGACCGAGGGTTACGTGAACAGCGGCTCTTTCAAGCTGGCCATCTTCCTGGCTCACCAGAGGCTCCTGGAGGACAACAAGGACGTGATCGTGCTGCTGCTCCTGGAGCCCGTGCTGCAGTACTCGCATTTCCTGCGTCTGCGCAGACGGCTGTGCGCGCGCAGCATCCTCGAGTGGCCGCGCTCCTCGTCCGCCGAAGCCTGGTTCTGGCAATCCCTGCGGAACGCCATACGGGTGGACAACCAGGCCATGTACAGTGACCTCTATAGTCAATACTTCACCACAAAGTAGATAAACCTAATTTGAGCTACAAAAGCAAAATTACTATCATGCAAAATTTATGTACAGCAGTAGCCACAAGTTTGATTAAATCATCAAAATATGAGGAGAATATCAGGGGAAGAACAAAACACTAAACTTGGTTATCTGAAAAAAAATTAGGCAAACTACAGCTATACATGTTTTATTTTACTAAGCTGACAGGAAAAAGCAAACAATTAGTTATTAATATTTGGTTGGTTCTCTCTTGTCTTTGCATGTGTTCATAATTTCTTTGTATGACAGCCTGGACAAAAATTATGTCACACAATTTGTCATGTTTCATTGCCTTATTATAACACAGTCGACTCCAAACACAACTACACAATATGACTACAAAATCTTCAATAATATTTGAATAAAGGGTGATGTAAATTTTCCTAAGGACGGACGCCACTTTTAGACTTTCAAGCATGACTACAAGATAAATTCTTCACTTGGTCACTATTGTTTTAATTATTGAATTTTGTACTTGTGTTTATTTTTTATTGAAGGCAGAAACTCAGTAAATCAATGTAATTAATGTAATTGAAGTTGAAATAACTTGTACAAACAAGCTGATTCAACTTCAGACAGCAACTGAAAGTTGAAATGTTGAAATGAATTGACATGAACTAACAAATGGTTATATTTTTTTAACTAACGTTAACAAAGATTAATAAAATCTGTAACAAATGCATAATGATAGTTAATGCATTGACTAACATCAACTATAATGGGACTTTATTGTAAATATTAGCGAAGTTTCAAGTGAAAAGCTGTTTTTTTTTTATCTAAGGCAGAAACTTGCTTGTAAAATGCAAATTCAAACTATAAATCTTTTTTACAATACCAGTCCCAACTGCATAGTTTCTCTGTGCTATATATATATATATATATATATATATATATATATACAGGTGCTGGTCATATAATTAGAATATCATCAAAAAGTTGATTTATTTCACTAATTCCATTCAAAAAGTGAAACTTGTATATTATATTCATTCATTACACACAGACTGATATATTTCAAATGTTTATTTCTTTTCATTTTGATGATTATAACTGACAACTAAGGAAAATCCCAAATTCAGTATCTTAGAAAATTAGAATATTGTGAAAAGGTTCAATATTGAAGACACCTGGTGCCACACTCTAATCAGCTAATTAACTCAAAACACCTGCAAAGGCCTTTAAATGGTCTCTCAGTCTAGTTCTGTAGGCTACACAATCATGGGGAAGACTGCTGACTTGACAGTTGTCCAAAAGACGACCATTGACCCCTTGCACAAGGAGGGCAAGACACAAAAGGTCATTGTAAAAGAGGCTGGCTGTTTACAGAGCTCTGTGTCCAAGCACATTAATAGAGAGGCGAAGGGAAGGAAAAGATGTGGTAGAAAAAAGTGTACAAGCAATAGGGATAACCGCACCCTGGAGAGGATTGTGAAACAAAACCCATTCAAAAATGTGGGGGAGATTCACAAAAAGTGGACTGCAGCTGGAGTCAGTGCTTCAAGAACCACTACGCACAGACGTATGCAAGACATGGGTTTCAGCTGTCGCATTCCTTGTGTCAAGCCACTCTTGAACAACAGACAGCGTCAGAAGCGTCTCGCCTGAGCTAAAGACAAAAAGGACTAGACTGCAGCTGAGTGCTCCAAAGTTATGTTCTCTGATGAAAGTAAATTTTGCATTTCCTTTGGAAATCAGGGTCCCAGAGTCTGGAGGAAGAGAGGAGAGGCACACAATCCACGTTGCTTGAGGTACAGTGTAAAGTTTCCACAGTCAGTGATGGTTTGGGGTGCCATGTAATCTGCTGGTGTTGGTCCACTGTGTTTTCTGAGGTCCAAGGTCAACGCAGCCGTATACCAGGACGTTTTAGAGCACTTCATGCTTCCTGCTGCTGACCAACTTTATGGAGATGCAGATTTCATTTTCCAACAGGACTTGGCACCTGCACACAGTGCCAAAGCAACCAGTACCTGGTTTAAGGACCATTGTGAAGAGGAAGATGCGATATGCCAGACCCAACAATGCAGAAGAGCTGAAGGCCACTATCAGAGCAACCTGGGCTCTCATAACACCTGAGCAGTGCCACAGACTGATCGACTCCATGCCACGCCGCATTGCTGCAGTAATTCAGGCAAAAGGAGCCCCAACTAAGTATTGAGTGCTGTACATGCTCATACTTTTCATGTTCATACTTTTCAGTTGGCCAAGATTTCTAAAAATCCTTTCTTTGTATTGGTCTTAAGTAATATTCTAATTTTCTGAGATACTGAATTTGGGATTTTCCTTAGTTGTCAGTTATAATCATCAAAATGAAAAGAAATAAAAATTTGAAATATATCAGTCTGTGTTTAATGAATGAATATAATATACAAGTTTCACTTTTTGAATGGAATTAGTGAAATAAATCAACTTTTTGATGATATTCTAATTATATGACCAGCACCTGTATATTGCCAAAAGTATTGGGCCGCCCCTATAGATCACTGAGTTCAGGTGTTCAATCCCTTCATGGCCACAGGTGTATAAATCAAGCACTAGGCATGCAGACGCTTCTACAAACATTTGTGAAAGAATGGGTCGCTCTCAGGAGCTCAGTGAACTCAAGCGTGGTACCGTGATAGGTTGCCACCTGTGCAATAAGTCCATTCCTGACATTTCCTCACTACTAAATATTCCATGCTCAACTGTTAGTGGGATTATAACAAAGTGGAAGCAATTGGGAACAACAGCAACTCAGCCATGAAGTGATAGGCCATGTAAAATCACAGAGCGGGGTCAGCGCATGCTGAGGGTCACAGTGCGCAGAAGACACCAACTTTCTGCAGAGTCAATAGCTACAGACCTCCAAACTTCTGTGGCCTTCAGATGAGCTCAAGAACAGTGTGTAGAGAGCTTCATGGAATGGGTTTCCATGGCCGAGCAGCTCATCCAAGCCTTACATCACCAAGAGCAATGCAAAGCGTGGGATGCAGTGGGGTAAAGCACGCCGCCACTGGACTCTAGAGCAGTGAGACGTGTTCTCTGGAGTGACCAATCACGCTTCTCTGTCTGCCAATCCCATGGACGAGTCTGGGTTTGGCGGTTGCCAGGGGAACGGGACTTGCCTGACTGCATTGTGCCAAGTGTAAAGTTTGGTGGAGGGGGGATTATGGGGTGGGGTTGTTTTTCAGGGGTTGGGCTTGGCCCCTTAGTTCCAGTGAAAGGAACTCTTAATGCTTCAGCATACCAAGACATTTTGGACAATTTCATGCTCCCAACTTTGTGGGAACAGTTTGGGGATGGCCCCTTCCTGTCCCAACATGACTGCGCTCCAGTGCACAAAGCGTCGGTCCATAAAGACATGGATGAGCGAGTTTGGTGTGGAGGAACTTGACTGGCCTGCACAGAGTCCTGACCTCATCCCGATAGAACACCTTTGGGATGAATTAGAGCGGAGACTGCGAGCCAGGCCTTCTCGTCCAACATCAGTGCCTAACCTCACAAATGCGCTTCTAGAAGAAAAAATTCCCATAAACACACTCCTAAACCTTGTGGAAAGCCTTCCCAGAAGAGTTGAAGCTGTTATAGCTGCAAAGGGTGGGCCAACTCCATATTAAACCCTATGGATTAAGAATGGGATGGCATTAAAGTTCATGTGCATTCGCATGTGTTAACGGCTAACAGGAACTGATCACACACACTTCCTGTTACAGTCCAGATAAGCTTAACCAACTGAAATACGCTTTCTGTTGTATGTGTTTGGTGTATAGCCTACTTAGTGCAGAACAATATTTATGTATTTATATGTTTGTTTATTTCAAGCCTTATTTAGCATTATTAGCATTTAGCATTATTTAGCGTTTGCCTAGCTGACAAATGGCAGGATTTTTGCAGTTTATTTCCACAAAAGAATCAATGTACTCAGCAAAAATGTGTTCTCCCTCAGTATTTTGTCTTGTTTTCCAGTACAAAGGTTGGGGTTTTTTTTGCAGTGCAGCTTTATCTTCACATGTGAATATCCACAAAATAATAAATAACACTCTTTCAGTTTATTTATTTGTGATATTTGGAAAACTTTTCAGAGTTATGTGTACTTTAAGACCCAATAAAAAAGTTTTTCCCATGTGAAAACATCTATAGCTGCGTCCCAATTCACATAGGCTACTGTCGTATTTAGAATCAGTGTGTCCCAAATCTTAGTATGTTAAAGTGATCCAAAAATACCCGGATGGTCGGCTACTATTGCCCACAATCCACTGTGCGCTGGACGAGAATTCCATTAGAACTACAAATACGAATAAAAAGTGTTAAAAACTACAAACATGGCGGATGTGCGAGACAGGCGGTTATAGGTTTAGATGAAAGCGTTTCAGTGATTAATAATCAGTATCTAAGCTGACGAAATGATATTTATTCAATGTTACCCACATTATATTTAATCTGCAACAGCACTGTGAACTTTTATAATGATACTTTAACTTTTAAATGCATCATTATGCAAATTGCAAACACATGAGGAGGGCAAGACGCATAATTTCTCTCCGAAACGGTAAGAAATGAAATTGAATGTGGAGGATTTTAACTGTGACAAGATGATTGACAGGGCAGTTTAAACGGTGACAGGACGCACGTGATCTGTCCGTTAATTACGAATGATCCCAAAGCTTGTTTACAAATTTAAAAGACAAGTATTTTCTTATAAATCGATTTATTTTTCTAGCCTTTTTATACATAAGTGCACATTTTTGAAATGTTATTTGGGTACTCTCTTCTTCCAGCACTTAAGTGTTGTTTTTTTTTTATAACTCAATGCGCCCTTGAATTTACTTTATTTTAAATTATATGTTACCTCATGGTTGGTTTTGTTTTTAGTCTTTGTCTAATGTTTATAATTATATTTTTGTTGTTAAATTCTGTTTTGATATTTGCTTTTATAGGCTATATGTTCAATTAAAAAAAATTCAGCTACACACTCAAAAGTATTTAATTTTTTTACATAGTTTTAGGGCATAATAAAAGTATTTGAATTAGATTCGTAGCGTCCACTAGATGTCGCTGTCGCACAGCAGAGCGCGCCGTTCACTTCACAGTCAGCACACGACTTCCTTGTACGTTTTCTCACTACTAAAATGCTCGAATAACTGCATGTTTCATTGTTTCTTGGGCTAAAATGTTCGCGTTCGTTGTGTATTTTGATTAACGCAGAGTCCGCGGAGTAATGAGTCATCGAACGGCCCGGTGACGTCACCCGCGTGATTTGCATATCTCGCCGTATAAAAGCTGTGATTCTGCGCTTTTCCTCACATTGCTGCATCTGCTGTTGGAGAATACACCGCTTCAGCCACCAACACACACTCTGGTAAGCTCAAGAACCTTAAAATACGTTAATATAGCGTGATGCGTTTTTTGCTTTAAATAATTTTTTAATTATAGTCTAGATTTGCGCCTTCAGAAGCTGCAATCTCTCACACGCACAACTGAATGCGAAATGTATTGTGGTATAAATGTATCGTTTTACAGGAAATGTGACTGTTAATCGCTACATTATGGGATTTTTTGTTGCGATGTGTGCCAGAGACGATAGGTGCAGTTTCTTTGTTTGGGAGCCTGAGCCGATTTTACATTCTACGCCCTAAAATATGGCATAGCCTAAATGTTAGGACAAATAAGCTCAGATCAGTGCAAAAGCTGATGGGTGTTTTTACAGATTGATATGAAGTGAAATATGAGCAGGAAAGGGCGGTGGTTTCTCGAGACTGTGATGCAACAGCAGCGCTTCCTTCTGCACTTTTGTTCTTTAGTGCATTTCGATTCTGCAGCCATGCATTAGGATGCAAACTGTAGCCAAAGGTTGGGGAATATTTGGAAAAGCCCATACTGCTCAGCCACTGATATGGAGATCATCATGTGTGTGTGTGTTTCTCAACATTAACAGCAAGCCATTTCATTTCAGACCTACTGCAAACATGTCTGACAAGCCAAATCTCGAGGAGGTGACCAGCTTTGACAAAACCAAGCTGAAGAAAACAGAAACTCAGGAGAAAAATCCTTTGCCCTCAAAAGAAAGTAAGATCCCTGACACTTTCCTTTGAGGAACAAGCATGAAATGATGATGATGATGATGAAGATGAATAACACTTTTGCTCTTGTTTTCCAGCCATCGAACAGGAGAAGCAGGCGTCATCATGAAACTCGCTCGCCACACTTCTATGCACTGTACATTCCACATTGCCTTCTTTTTCACGTCTTTTCGCTGTTTAACTTTTAACGGAAAAATATGACCTAAGTCGCATTGTGATTGGACAACCAAAAAAAAAAAAAAAAATGCAGACGACCGTACAGCCCTTTGTTTCTGTGCCCATGTACTCCTCTTTTTGTAAACCGCACCACTGATATTCTGATGAAGTTTGTCGATACGGAGGAGGAGGAGGAGGAGGAGGAGGCGGCGCCGGGGGCGGAGCGAAGGATTTGAGTGACACATAACAGAGACTCGCTCTTGTAACATCTCTGCTCAAATGCTTTAAAGTCATGCAGTGTTTTTTTTGTATGTTGACGTCTTGGAATGCACAATTTTTGTTTTGTAATGCAAATAAAAGTCTGTAATATTCAGATCATCTTTTTAAATGTTTGTTCTGTGCGTGTCGTTTTACAAAGAGTAGCGTACACAGTCTACACTTTTTCATATTTAAGGATTTTTGAAAAGAGAGAGAAAATTAGTCTTAGAGATAACTGAGCCAGGAAAAAATGCAGGCCTGGATATTACAAATGCACAGTGTCCAAAAATATTTGTTTTAATGACCCATTAAACCATCAAAATATGAGGGAAAAACAATAATCTTGGTTAATCTTTTGTTATTTATCTTACAAAATGATTAGGCAAACATTGACTACAACATAATCAATTATTAATATTTGGTTGTTCATAATTTCTATGTATGACAGCCTGGACAAAAATGATGGAATGTTTATTATCACAAAATGATTGAATTCTAATCAC
The DNA here is from genome assembly GCA_039654625.1 of Rhinogobio ventralis. Lineage (NCBI taxonomy): Eukaryota > Metazoa > Chordata > Actinopteri > Cypriniformes > Gobionidae > Rhinogobio > Rhinogobio ventralis. The sequence goes on from CM077197.1 coordinate 953,835, forward strand.
AATGACTACAAAATCTTTAATAATATTTGAATAAAGGGTGAAGATGCCAATTTTACCAGGCCGGTCGTCACTTTTATACTGTACGATGTAATGTAAAATTAATTTCAGTCCAAATAATTACCAAAACTTGAATGCCCTCATCCTTTATGCAGCTCAATCTTATTATTCTAATCAAATCCTTGGCCTAAAACTGTTTGGTGACTGTACAGACCATAAATATTTTACCAGCCATTAAAAACAGATCAATCTTTATTAAAGTTACAATAATGCAATACGATGCATACTTATTAAAGTCTTTTGTTGTTTGATTAACGTTATAAACACAGACGGCGGCAGGAATATTAGGCTGCTGTCACTTTAAGAGCGAATGCACGGATCCAATATACGGATACACATGCGTTTACTCATAACTGTTTACGTTCACATAAAGACTTGTGGTGAAAAGTACGTTTTTAATGTTGTTTATATGTCTATGTGGTGTTTTTAATGTTATGTCAACACCATTGCTGAGTATTTTCTCTTTAAAACTGAGACGCGGTTTGAAATCGCTGACGTTACAAACTACCTTTTAACCAATCACGTCAGCGTGTGGGCGGGGCTTTAGCATATCATTAACTATTCTCTGAAGCAGAGAAGCAGGTTATCCCGTAATAAAATCAGGTACATTTAGCGATATAGCGGGTGAATTATGATGTATATTACGATGTTATGATGAACTATATGCCATTCTCCACTGATGTTCTATGATGTTCAAAGCGTTTCTAAGGATGCTGAGACTGAGATGGCGAATGGGAACATGCTAACATTAGCAACACATTATTATCTGTTTGATAATGTAGTCAAGCAAAAGGCTAATCATATTAATGACCGTTATGTATTCGACGTTGTAAAGAGCGATACCATTGTGCAGAGTTTACTACAGTAACTTAAGTAAAGTTGAGCGAGTGGAGCTGTGTGAGTGAGTGGAGGCGGGGCTCATTTGCATATTCATGAATCCACGTATACTTAATAAAGCAAGGCTGTCGAGTTGCATTCAAGCTATATTTTTTTTTCACAGGAAAAAACTTTAAATATGTAATTTTAGTGACAAAGATGAGTTTTAAGGGACAGAATTATTGACTACAGTGGGACTTAAGATATAACTTTAAGATGTTTTTACGAGGATATTTAACAAACATTTTGTTTGAATATGTCTCTTCAAGCGCAAGATGACGTGGAAGAAAACTCAATTTAGTATTCACATGCAGTCAGATGGTAACGTGTAATGAACTGAGTTCCCTTTCGCGTCTTGAATATTTAAATTGTCAAGGCTTAAAGGTGCAGTGTGTACATTTTAGTGGCATCTAGTGGTGAGGTTCTGAATTGCAACCGCCCACCGCTCACCCCTCCCTTTCGAGGCACATAGAGAAGCTACGGTGGCTGACACAGGACAAAGATGTGGTCGTCTGAGACAGCAGAGAGTGACTAGCGCTCTGTAGAGCAGTTTGTCCCTTTAGGGCTACTGTAGAAACATGACGGCACAAAATGGCGGCTTCACTGTAAGGGGACCCGCGGTGTGTGTAGATAGAAACGGCTCATTCTAAGGTGATATAAAGATAACGGTCTTTATACACCACCATATTATATTACATTTCTGTCAATAGATCCTCATAAATACTACACACTGCACCTTTAACTTTGGTGACGATGCAGCGCGTCAACTGTTCAAGTTCTCACAACATTGCATTGTTAGAATTCATAAAAATGTTACTAGTGACACTGATTTTTTTCTCGCAGATGGCGTTAATTTTAGGCCCTGATCGCTTGTCTGAATATTGGCATTGACTTTGGCATGTTCTGACAACCACATTCAGTTCTGACGGTCTTACAATTATTGTATTAAAGTGAGAATGTAATGAGAATCACAACTGAGGATTACGAAATAAACTCAAATATCCATATGCAATACACAGGAACTCTCATTATTAATGTCTTAATTATTGCGTCTCAATTGTCTTAATAATGTCGCAAGATTTCATTCTATTTTATCGCTGTTTATTTCTATAATTTTGTCTTTGTGACCTGTTTCTGATTCAGCCCTTTATAATATGCAAATGTAACCATTTGAACATGAACAAAAGCAATCAGATCGTATCATTACGCGTGTGTGACTTCCGTCTGTTGGAGTGTGTGATGTTCATTAATCCTCGTTTTAAGTGGATAAACACTAATCTGCTGTTCGTGGTGTTTTAATCCGCCAGATTTACCACATCGCTCCTTCTGTTTGTCTTTTGACTCGTTTGAGATGTGTCTGACCTCGCTAAGGCCTTTGTTT
>CM077197.1:961148-981148 GCA_039654625.1 Rhinogobio ventralis
GGCCTCGTGCACGCTGAACGCGCGTTCATGGATGAGTCATGTTCTCACTGCGGGAACATGACCATCTCAGTGTTGCGATCGAGACTCCATGATCTCCGTAATGGGGGGAGAGTCCCCTCTACCACACCCCAATCTACTTCCTCCACTGGAGGGGGTACTTTGGCTGGTGGTCAGGGTGATCTGAGGGTTACGGTGTGGAACAACCCGACGAATCCTCCTCGGGCCACACCCCCCTCCTGCACACTGCAACCCGTGGTGTTGCCTGATGAGGGCGCCGGGGCTTCCCGTTCGGGGCCCTGCGTTTCATTTGGCGCACCCGCGGAGGATGCTATGTCGATCGCCGCATCACAAGGTGGGCTGGACTCCTCCGCAGATGACGATTCGGCTATGTTGCCTCCTTCGGGAGTCCCAGCATTGCCCGAGTCCGATCCGGAACTCACAGCCATGCTTGCCCGGGCGGCCGAGACGATTGGGCTTGTGTGGAAACCTCCGCCATGTCCCGAGCGTTCCCGGCTAGATGATTGGTATCTGGGGGCGGCCCGTGCCGAAGGCGCCCGTCAGCCCCCAGTGCCTTTCTTCCCGGAAGTGCATGAAGAGGTGTCGAAATCGTGGAAGTCTCCCCTGACTTTTCGCGATCGCTCGGCAACCACTTCCGCCTTCACTGCCCTCGATGGCGGCGCGGTGAAAGGGTACACTGGGGTTCCCCCTGTTGAGCGCTCTGTTGCGATGCAACTGTGTCCTCAGAGTGCTTCGACATGGCGCGGTGACCCAAAGCACCCGTCCAAAGCCTGTAGATTCACGTCCACGTTGACGGCGAAGACCTACAGAGCTGCGGGCCATGCCGCGTCCGCCCTGCATGCCATGGCCACCCTACAGGTCTATCAGGCCAAGGTGCTCATGGACATGCACGAGGGCAATGCTGACCCTGCATTAATGCAGGAGTTGCGGACGGCCACCGACCTCGCTCTACGAGCGACGAAGGTGACCGCTCGCTCTCTTGGTCAGGTGATGTCCACTTCGGTGGTCCAGGAGCGACATCTATGGCTTAACCCGGGCTGATATGAGAGAATCTGAGTGGACACGTTTCCTCAATTCTCCCATTTCCCAGGATGGGCTATTCGGCGGGGCGGTCGAGGACTTCGCCCAACAGTTCTCGACCGCTCAGAAGCAGACTGAGGTAATTAAACACATTCTGCCCCGGCGCCCAGCTGCTGCCTCCACCCAGCCGCCGGCTCAGATGCCTCAGTCTGCTCCCCGCCGAGGCCGCCCCCCTGCGACTCCCGCCCCTCCTGCCCGGCCAAGGGACATGCTGCCGCGGGCTCCTGGATAGGACCCCAGCGCCTATGGCATGTCAATTGCCTCGAGTTGCTGGCCGTACGTCTTGCCCTGCACCGCTTTCGAGCCCTGCTCAAGGACAAACACGTTCTGGTCCGTTCAGACAGCACGGCGACAGTAGCGTACATCAACCGACAAGGTGATCTACGCTCCCGCCGGATGTCGCAACTCGCCCGCCATCTCCTCCTATGGAGTCAGAAGCATCTGAGGTCGCTTCGTGCCGTTCACATCCCGGGAGACCTGAACTGCGCAGCCGACGAGCTGTCGCGGTTCCAGCCGCTCCCGGGGGAATGGAGACTCCATCCCCAGACGGTTCAGCTGATTTGGGAACAGTTTGGCGACGCACAGATAGATCTGTTTGCCTCCCGCGACTCTTCCCATTGCCGCTGGTACTATTCCCTGACCGAGGGGACCCTCGGCACGGATGCACTAGCGCACAGCTGGCCGCGGGGCCCACGCAAATATGCGTTTCCCCCAGTGAGCCTTCTCGCACAGGTTCTGTGCAAGATCAGGGAGAACAGGGAGCAGGTCCTTTTGGTCGCCCCATATTGGCCCGGCCGGACCTGGTTCTCAGAACTTGTACTCCTTGCGACAGCACCTCCCTGGTCGATCCCTCTGAGACAGGACCTCCTGTCTCAGAGGCGGGGCACCATATGGCACCCGTGTCCCGACCTGTGGAACCTCCACGTGTGGAACCTGGACGGGACGCGGCAGGTTTGAGTACCCTGCCACCTCAGGTGGCGGCTACCATCACTTCCGCTAGAGCCCTGTCTACCAGACAGGCCTATGCGTTGAAGTGGAACCTCTTCGTCACCTGGTGCTCCTCTCGGCGAGAGGACCCCAGAAGATGCTCGATCGGGTCCGTGCTCTCCTTCCTCCAGGAAGGGTTGGAGCGAAGGCTGTCTCCCTCCACCCTGAAGGTCTATGTGGCTGCTATTTCAGCCCATCATGACCTGGTGGATTCTAAAACGGTTGGACAGCACGACCTGGTCAGTAGGTTCCTCAGAGGTGCGAGGAGGTTAAATCCTCCTCGCCCACCTCAGGTACCCTCTTGGGACCTAGCAGTGGTCTTAGCTGCCCTGCAAAAGGCTCCCTTTGAGCCATTGCAGTCAGTCGAGCTGAAGTTCCTTTCATTGAAAGTGGCGCTCCTGACTGCTTTGGCCTCCATCAAGAGGGTAGGGGACCTGCAGGCATTTTCGGTTGACGAAGCGTGCCTGGAATTCGGGCCGGCCAATTCTCACGTCATCCTGAGACCCCGGCCTGGATACGTGCCCAAGGTTCCCACCACTCCCTTCAGGGACCAGGTGGTGAACCTGCAAGCGCTGCCCTTGGAGGAGGCAGACCCAGCCTTGGCACTGCTCTGTCCAGTACGCGCCCTTCGCGCTTACGTAGACCGGACGCAGTGTTTCAGGACCTCAGACCAGCTCTTTGTCTGTTACGGAGGGCAGCAGAAAGGGAAGGCTCTCTCCAAGCAGAGGTTGTCCCACTGGATAGTGGACGCCATTGTCCTGGCATATCAAGTCCAGGGCATGCCATGCCCCCTCGGGGTAAGAGCACACTCCACCAGGAGTGTTGCCTCCTCTTGGGCTCTAGCGCATGGCACCTCGCTAACAGACGTTTGTAGAGCTGCAGGCTGGGCGACACCCAACACATTCGCAAGATTTTATAATCTCCGAGTGGAGCCTGTATCCTCTCGTGTACTCGCCCCTACTGGCCAGTAACCGGACAGGCTCAGGTGTCTTCGCTTGCTGCGCCATTCCACTCTGCGGACTGGATGCGTGCGCTATTCCTCTCAGGTGAGCTTCCCCAGTAAGCCCTGAGCTCCTCCAGCACTGTCGATGTCGTCACCAGAGCGAGTGCCCCTTTCAGGCCACCCCTCGTGTTCGGCTAGGTGCCTCCGTGTGCATGGTTCCCCCGCTGGGTAACCCCCACATGTGTATTTCCACGGTAAGTCTCTTGTAGCTCGTGTCTTCCCTTGGCAAGACACCTTGCCACGCCTGGGGTTGAAATATTCCACCTTCGGCTGGATACCCCAGAGTGTTCCCTATGCAGCTCCTTCGGGTCATAGGTGTATTCTTCAAGTCCCCCCCTTTGGGTTGGCATTGTGTTGCATTCTCCACGTGGGATATGCTTCCCAGTGTACCTTGGTAGCGTTGAGCCTAGCCCCTCGTTCGTGCCACACTCACGGCAGGGAGCCCGGGTCAGCGCAGGACGCTGGAAGACAGCCGTCATGGCGAGATTGTATTGGGACCCCCATTCCGTCAGTAACTGACGTAACTCGTAGTGTACTGACTGAAAGGGAACGTCTCGGTTACGTATGTAACCCTCGTTCCCTGAAGGAAGGGAACGGAGACGTTACGTCCCCCTGCCATGACCGCTGTACCGCTGGAACTGGCCGGGCGCTCATGCCTCGGCTCTTCAGCAGGTAAACATAATGCGAGATTGCCACGCAACGCCCTTTATACCCACGCCGTGGGGCGGGGTTGCGGCATGCAAATTCCGCAAACCCATGGCATTTTCATGCCATTGGCTCGTTTTGTAGAGCTCAAAGGCGATTGGCTTCTAGGCGAAACCCCCATTCCGTCAGTAACTGACGTAACGTCTCCGTTCCCTTCCTTCAGGGAACGAGGGTTACATACGTAACCGAGACGTTTTTAAATGTCATTATAAAATAATCACAGCATCTTCAATCCCATAAAATCAGTGGGTTACACTTTATTTCGATATAGTCCAATTTAGACATTCTACTAACTATAAGTAACATTGCAACCACATGTCAATTAATTTATTAGAGTATTAGGAAACTGTTAGGTTTGGGTTAGTATAATAAGTTGACATGTAGTTACTTGTAGTTAGTAGAATGTCTGTTGGGAGCATCAAAATCAAGTGTTAGCAGATATTAAGCACAGTCTACTAATACTCTGACTGCTAGTTGACATGTAGTTGTGAAGTTACTTGTAGTTAGTAGAATTTCTGTTGGGGAGCATCTAAATCAAGTGTTAGCCGATATTAAGCACACAGTCTACTAGTACTCTAATGAATGCTAGTTGACATGTAGTTGCAAAGTTACTTGTAGTTAGTAGAATGTCTGTTGGGGAGCATCAAAATCAAGTGTTAGCAGATATTAAGCACAGTCTACTAATACTCTAATGACTGCTAGTTGACATGTAGTTTCAAAGTTACTTGTAGTCAGTAGAATTTCTGTTGGGGAGCATCTAAATCAAGTGTTAGCCGATATTAAGCACACAGTCTACTAATACTCTAATGAATGCTAGTTGACATGTAGTTGCAAAGTTACTTCTAGCTAGTAGAATGTCTGTTGGGAGCATCAAAATAAAGTGTTAGCCGATATTAAGCACAGTCTACTAATACTCTAATGACTGCTAGTTGACATGTAGTTGCAAAGTTACTTGTAGTTAGTAGAATGTCTGTTGGGAGCATCAAAATAAAGCATTAGCAGATATTAAGCACAGTCTACTAATACTCTAATGACTGCTAGTTGACATGTAGTTTCAAAGTTACTTGTAGTTAGTAGAATGACTAAAGTGGACAAAATAAAGTGTAATCAAACAGAGATGCTGTTCTGCTACACTGTTGCTCTAAATGTGTCGTTTCACATGAGGCACTTTTAAATATGTGTTATATTTTCCAAGGATTGTAGGTAGCTGTGTATCTTTTTCTGATTAAAGGAAACTCCATCGCTAAATTAAAAGCATATAAATACACTCATATCTACCCACAAGCACACATGCACATCTGGCCGTAAATGCTCCTGGGGATCCGGGGAAGATGTTTGTTTACACTTCTGCTCCATAATCCAGAACATATTCATGGGAAAACTAATGATAAAGCTCAGACCAAAAGAACTGATAGCATTCAACGCATCATGTGAAATGTCTTTGTCTCTCACATGCACCAAAAATAACCCAAAACACCTGGGAATATCAGTAATATAAATAGTCAGACAACACTTAATATCTTTAGTCATTTTGCTTCTCCAGTAAATGTATCTTGATTTAAGAATGTTTAGATCATCATTTTTTTGCAGTAGAGAAGTCGCAGGGCTGTATTTGCCAGGAAAAAGGCCAATCACTGCCAACTCACTATGTAACATTTATGATGATGTCATCGCCACCGGTTACATTGTGATTGCTGAACATTCTATCGATGGCAGTTTGAAAATCTTAATTGAACTTAGAATGGTTAGAGGTTAGAAGAATGTGTTGCACATGTAGTATGGATTATGTTTATGAAATTTCTTGGTGCTTTTTGTCAGATATTTTTCCTAACTCTTTTTGTTTGTTGTCAAAGAAGCACAAAATTATGACAATTTTTCATTCATTTTTGGATGAACTATTCCTTTAATATTGATGTCTCTAATATGTGTCTGTGTTTGATGTGTATTAATGCTTTGGCTTATAGGTCAAAGGTCAACCTATCCTGAGAAATGTGCATTGTTTTGTTTTTTCACCGCTCAATGTTAGCCTCATGACAGCTGAATGAATAAAGCTAACATTCAGACCACAAAAGTACCTTGTTCTGAGGTACTGACCTAAATCTTCGGGCATTTCACAACATCAGCCAGTCAAGCTGTTGGTTATGCAATAGACCTTTTTTTTTATATCTTTGCAGCTAAATAGTCCCATATTCTCCAGATTACAACAGTGCAACATTGCACAGCGGTGGCATTCCTGAGCAGATCATCACAACTGCAGCAACAGTTTGCCATATCATGCTTTTATCAAGTCTTGATGTTGTTTCTGGCTCTGCTAGAGCAGGTTTTCCTGCTTGAATGTTGATTATTCCCCATATTCTCCATTGCTGCGGCTCCTCTCTTCCCAGTCTGTCAGTAACTCTGTTTAGTTCCTGTCTCTATGAAGCCCCTCCTTCTGAAAAGCACACTGTGCTCTGATTGGTCGGCTGGAGTGGTGTGTTGTGATTGGTGTTCGGGAAATGCCCCGCCCCTTACCATAACCAGCAGTTTCAACACATGACTAACTAACTCAACCAGGCCCCGCCTATGGGATTAAATTCCCGCCAAATGTACTGCAGTCATGGATCAAAAAATAATAAGTGTGATTTCAAAATTTCAAAACACATGTAAAAATATATTGCACAAAATGATAATATTATTATTATAAGTGTTTTTAAATTTTGAAATCACGCTTATTCTTTTTTGATCCATGACTGCAGTCAAAAAATTAAAAGCGTCACCATTGGTCCACTAGTTGTAGATTGACAGCTCCTCCTCTGATGTCACGCCCCTCTTCCATTGATTGGCTAGAGGAGGAGCTGTCCATCTAGAACTAGTGGACCAATGGTGACGCTTAAGCCGCCCTAATTTACATAAAACTAGAGCAGAGCGAGCACAAGCGTACGAAAGAGTGAAATATGAGCAGAAAATATGAGAGCACAAAGTACAGAGTGATAAAACCAAGGAAAACAACTTTACATAAGTTTAAGATTTGTGCAAAATAATATTTAATGTGTTTAAAGTTTTGATTCATGCTCGTTATTTTTTTTAATGTGCTTTTCATTTTTTGATTCACGCTTAATAATATTTGCATTTTCATTTTGTGTAATAATTTTTTACATGTGTTTTTAGACTTTGATCCGTGACCGCAGGGCATTTGGCGGGAATTTAGTCCCATACCCGGCCCTTTATTCTGCATATGAATTATTATAATGAGGAATATTGTGACCTGTTGAAGAAACTCAAGACTAATGGAGTTCAGAAACACTGATATAGAAATATAATGTTTTCAGACACATTATTTACAGTTAAATGAAAATGCATTGTAATTTAAATTTATATTAAATACAATTAGTATATGCTTTTTTTGACATATTCATTTGAAATATGGTTAAACTGCACTGAAAAGCATTTATGGCAAACTAACTGTAATGTAATTTCTATTGAATCATGTATTTAAATATATTTCAAATCACACATTAAATAACTTTAAATAACACATTACAGTTAAAATTATAATCAGGTATGTGAGTCAACATTAATGAGTGCACTTGAAAAGCACAACAAAAGACTTGTAATGTCATATTTACAAAGTGCACTTGTTTTACTGAAACAGTCCTCTATTTAAGTACACTTAAGTGACCTTTTATATAAAGGTCACTACAAGTGCACATTTAAATTTAAATTATATTAAACTGACTTAAAAATCGAGTTGAATCTCATATAGCTTACAAAAAAGTTGAAATTGCTTAAATTATTAAGTGTTATTTATTAATTTGATATGTAAAAACATAAATTGCCATGACTTACTGATCATATAATTTTTTACAGTTTAGATTAGAAATGCACTACAAGTGCACATTTAATACTTCTTCTTCACAAGGGAATATCTGCAAATCAACTTGCAACGGCTTGCATTCTCTAAAAACAATACCAGATTGAAGAGGCAGAGTCAAACTACGCCTGGGTTTAAGACACGGAAGAGAGAGAGAAAGGATTCAGGTCATGTGGATGAAGCATGTATGACGGCTTTAAGAACAACATGTTTATCAGGGACAGTTGGCAGGTGTTCAATAACAGATCATTTCCTTCTCCTCTTTCACACACTCACTGGTGCCAGGCACAACCTGTGGACTTTTATCACATTTCATGCACTGATTTGGGGGATTTTAACAATGCAAAATGTGTTATACTTTTTTATAGGAAACTCATAGAAATATGTGCGGATCTGACAGTGACTAATACAGCTTTTAAGTCAATCGACCAGATTTATGTTCATAACCCACATTCACAATCGTATGCGGCATGAATAAATTAATTGCTTTGTTTTACTATTATTGGCTTTCTACTAAGATATTGTCACAAATATAGAGGAATTATATAAACCCAACTAAAGGTTTCACAAGGTGTTTATGACATAAGTGTTAGCAATACAATTTTAAAAGATCATTATTTGACATTAAATATAGTTATGTTATAGTATATCATTAATTTACAAACATATATAAATAAATAAATAAAAATATATATTACTTCCCTTCCTTTGAACCCAAATAACTGTGATTTCTTGTTGCATCGCTGCATCAATAGGAAGAGAATTACAATAATATAAATGAAGTTCCAAGTGCCTGACCAAAGGGAACACTGATCACCATAATGGTGAGCGATTTTAAGAAATTAACACAAATGTATAGTCAACTTATGAGATGTTGTCCCAAATGTTTAGTTGCATTGACAATAACATTCAAGATGACTTCGGAAAGTAAGTGAATACAACTAAGGAGAACGATAACTGCAGAAGTGGAGGAAATGAGGGAAAAGTCTATACATGTCTGTTTTTTTATTTTTATTTTTTTTGCTCTGTAAAATGGAACTCAAACCAGTCAAGTAATGTGAACTTGGGTTTTCTGAGTAATGAAGGCATAGCATGCAAATAGTTCAGATTACTAAATTGTTTTAAGTAAGTTCAACAAATTATTGGACATTAAGTAAAGTGAACTAAAACTAAACTGTTGGATTTTAAGTCTCAAGACGGCTATATGTGCCAGGAAAAAGGCCAATCACTGCCAACTGAATTAATAAACTATAAATTACAACCAAAAACATTATTTTATGGCTTATTATGAAAGCATTCAAATGCATGCAAATGCAATAAAACATACATCTCTTGTGCGGTTGAATTTGATCATGCTAACAATAAGAGCGTGGCTCTCTCAGCGCCATTTAACACATTGTACCGTGTTTAAATCTGTTCCATCCCCCCATCAAATTAGTGCCAAATGTGTAAATGAGTCCCTTATAAGGGTGTCAATAAGGGAGATGCTGTGGCCTTTGTAATGTTTATCTATTGTAAAAGACTTTAGTCCAATGGAATGGGTTTGTTTTCAGGAAAACGTCACACATTTTCCCCAGAATTCCACACTCCAGAGCAGTAAAGATGATGTAAGTGCATAACTATCTCACTGCCTTTCACCATATTAGGGGGTGGGAAAGGTTTTTTTCCAGCGGAGGAATGCTGCTCTCCGTATCACACACAATGATCTCTTGTGTCCTGGAGGATTGAATATTCTCATGTGGAAGGACAGAGGCAGGATTAAAAGTGTGTGAAGATGACTTAGATTTAGTGCATATGAGGCAGAAGACAGAGAGGGACTTTAGTTATTCTCAGAGATTGAGTTCTGCTTTAGCCAAACATCAGCACAGAACTGGAGAAGTTACTCAAGACTGAAGTAGTTCGAGGTTAAGGGTTGTGTGGGCCTTACTCAGCTAACAGGGAACGTTCTCTCAGAGTTATGAAGAAACGTTCTTCCAGTAACATTATTAGAGTGCATTACTTTTTCAGCGCCATTGGCTCTGGAAGTATTTTTTCCATTCATTTCTCCCATAGGGATTTCAAAAGCATATTGATTGAAGCGTCATAAGCCATGAAGCAAACCAGCCAATCAGCTACGAGGAGAATCACAACACTACAAACTATGAGTTCAAGCTAAAAAGTATTTGAAAAGTTGATTTTTCTGACCCAATTGGCAGATATTTGTTCTTGTTTTAAGCACAAACTCACTTCATTTTGATTCCTATATTGACTATATTGCTTCTCCAGCAAATTAATCTTGATTTAACAATAGAGATATATGAAACTGCTCATCTAAAAGTGTTGATTATATATGTAAAGACAATATATTTAAAGTTTATTGCAAATTATGCTTATTCAAATACACTATATTGCCAGAAGTATTGTGACGCCCCTCCAGATCCCTGAGTTCAGGTGTTCAATCCCTTCATGGCCACAGGTGTATAAATCAAGCACTAGGCATGCAGACGCTTCTACAAACATTTGTGAAAGAATGGGTCGCTCTCAGGAGCTCAGTGAACTCAAGCGTGGTACCGTGATAGGTTGCCACCTGTGCAATAAGTCCATTCCTGAAATTTCCTCACTACTAAATATTCCACACTCAGCTGTTAGTGGGATTATAACAAAGTGGAAGCAATTGAGAACAACAGCAACTCAGCCACGAAGTGATAGGCCACGGATAATCACAGAGCGGGGTCAGCGCATGCTGAGGGTCACAGTGCGCAGAAGACACCAACTTTCTGCAGAGTCAATAGCTACAGACCTCCAAACTTCTGTGGCCTTCAGATGAGGGACGGCCCCTTCCTGTCCCAACATGACTGCGCTCCAGTGCACAAAGCGTCGGTCCATAAAGACATGGATGAGCGAGTTTGGTGTGGAGGAACTTGACTGGCCTGCACAGAGTCCTGACCTCATCCCGATAGAACACCTTTGGGATGAATTAGAGCGGAGACTGCGAGCCAGGCCTTCTCGTCCAACATCAGTGCCTGACCTCACAAATGCGCTTCTAGAAGAATGGTCAAAAATTCCCATAAACACACTCCTAAACCTTGTGGAAAGCCTTCCCAGAAGAGTTGAAGCTGTTATAGCTGCAAAGGGTGGGCCAGCTCCATATTAAACCTTACGGATTAATAATGGGATGGCATTAAAGCTCATGTGCATGTAAAGGCAGGCGTCACAAAACTTTTGGCAATATAGTGAAAAATTTTAAGTACAATCAACTTGGATGTTTAAGTCATTTCAACTTAAATTACATTAAACTGACTATAAAAATGAGTTTAATCTTGTATAACTTATAAAAAAAAGAAAATTGCTTGATTTATTTTGATGAGTTAAAGCAATGTAAACATGCTGTATAATTTTTACAGCGTAGCGAGATCGACTCGATTATGTCATTCGCAGTGCTTCATGGGAGTGGGCAGAGCTAACGAGATCTTTTGGCATGTTTTGAGTGTTTTTGACTTTGATTGGTGGAATTTTCTGCACAGCATCATGGGTAATGTAGTTTTTCACCACAAATTCAGCTGTTAAACATGATTATTTAAAAAATAAGTTGAAATAATGCACGCTGACAGATTCAACAGAATCAGATACCATCAATGAACAACCTCGTAGCTCACAGTAAGACTGTCGTTAATGGTTTATAACTTATCGTTTCCCTGTGGAGAAAATGAATGAGTTTTTACTTCCGTTTCGCTCAACCTTATTTTTCAATGCAAGAAGTAAGCTATTTTCTGTAGCTGTAAATGGTATTTGCACTACAAAACAGTGTGTTTATAATTACGACAATACATTAAAATAATAGGGTAAGAAATAGATTGCTTGCGATATCAAGCAGCATAACATAAAAATAACTGGAAGCGGATGACGCCGGAAGCCAGACATTCAATTTACAAATGACCACGCCCACTTTTATGTGTAAAATAAGGTGTATAGAATGTTAATAGAGTCTTCAGAAGCGCTCAGAGCTCAGGAAATACACACTTGTGTCTCGCCTGGCGTCTCATTGCGCCGAGTGTGTGATAGGGCCATATATCTTCAGTCATTTTGCCTCTTCTCCAGTAAATGTGTCTTGATTTAAGAATGTTTAGATATCTGTGCTGGAAAACAGTTTGATTCTTACCTACAGTCACAAAGCAACTCTTTTAGATGTGTCTCAGTCATTCTGAGAAGCAGTGCTTGTGTTTCTGTCTTTGGGCTGTGTGTGTGTGTGTGTGTGTGTGTGACATGCAGTCTGTCACAGGAAACATGCGGAGGGCTGATATAGCGCCTGTGTGTTCATTTCTGACACCAAAACCCATGTTCATATGTTATCATGGCAGCCACAAAGGTGACGTGAGACTGGGATTTCAGTGGATGTTTGCAATGATCATGTGATCTGTGGATTTCACCCCTGACTCAAGCTGTATAAACCTGCGTTCACAGCTGCTCTGAATCTCATGTCATGTTTTCAGGCTCAAGTCAGCGCAGGAAATGTGGCATTGTGAGATTTTAACAGCCCCGCTGCTTTTAGTCTATGACATCATTTCCTGTGTCTCTGTGCTGAGGAAACAACCAAGAGCCTCTTTAGTTCAAATACATGTTCACTGCAAAACATGATGTTCTTCCTCAGTTTTCCAGCACAAATATCTAAACATTCTTAAATCAAGACATTTACTGGAGAAGAGAAATCACTGAAGATATTTTACTAAGAGTTTTTTCACATTGTAATACACATTGTCATTTGCATAAACCCAGCTAACAAGTTTTAGCTCCCCGAGCATTCTTTAAGGTTTGGTTTTGGTTAGCCAGGAAAGTTTTCTTAAATCAAATAGAACGTTAGATTTTGGTTTGTGGAACGTTATTCTAACGTTACTTTCACGTTCCCATAATTAATGTTCCAGGCAACATTACAGGTCAGAAGTCATATTAGATTGGAATATTCAGAATATTTGTCCAGTTCCATCTGATTAAAGATCGGAGTCATCTCGCCGGAGACAGCTTTGTTGAGGATCAGTGCCACTGGATGTCGTGTTGATGAGGCCGTCACAGGGGAGAGTCCAGACCACCTGCAGTTGATTTTGATATTCTAGGTATTATCAACTGGCCAGAGTTTTGAGACCGCAATAGACGTGATGGAGTATAATGCGTTAAGAGCTCGCTCAAGTACTGGGGAGCTAAACCATTTAGTGCTTTGTAAGTAATTAGCAAGATTTTAAAATGTATGCGATGTTTAATAGGGAGCCAGTGCAGTGTTGACAGAACCGGGCTAATATGGTCATACTTCCTGGTTCTAGTGAGAACTCGAGCTGCTGCGTTTTGGACCAGCTGCAGTTTATTTATTAAGCGAGCGGGGCAGCCACCCAGTAGAGCATTACAATAATCTAGCCTTGAGGTCATGAACGCATGAACTAACTGTTCAGCATTTTGCATTGAAAGCATATGCCGTAATTTAGATATATTTTTAAGATGGTAGAATGCAGTTTTACAGATGCTAGAAACGTGGCTTTTGTTTTTGGTTTGTGGAACGTTATTCTAACGTTATTTTAACATTCCCATAACATTATTCTGATGTTCCCCTAACGTTATTTTTACATTCCCAGAACTTTCTTATGTAAGGTTTGGCTTTGGTTAGCCAGGAAAGTTTTCTTAACGCAAATAGAACATTAGTTTTTGGTTTGTAGAACGTTATCCTAACGTTTCCAGAACGTTCCCCAAACCTCCTACTCCGATATCATTACCCTACTGTACGTCAGTCATCATAGTAGCAATTTAATCATATTCGATTCAGAAAGTTCATCATTGCACATTATATTTTGGTTGCTGGTAAGTCACAAGACACTATAACAATCATATAACAGTAAAACAATTAGGAAATGCAAAACAAAAACAAGATAATGCAATTTTATTAGGAAAGAAATCACAAAAATGATTTAATGTTGTCTGTTGTGAACTAGATGTTTGTGTCATACAAACCACTGCTAAAGAAAAACTTTGACTCAAAACTTAATATATATATATGTATGTGTATATATATATATATATATCCGAGCTCTGAAGTGTTTGGGCACCAGCTGAGCACACTGAGTTCCTGCAACACTTTTTTAAGCTATTTTGCACAGTAACTTCCTCCTTCCGTTCTTTGTGTGTGTTTGTGTTTTTCTGTTCCTCCTGCATGTGCTTATTTCCTGTATTTGCAAACATGAATTCAAAAATGAGAGACTGCAAAATCCTTGTAAATTCCAGCAGCAGCAGATCAGCAGAAGCCGAGTTCAGAGAAGCGGACCTGTGAATGTCAGATAATACTGATCGAGTCCTGATCATTAGCAGCACTAACGCACCTTTGTTGCGGTTTGCAGAACTAGAGCGCTTAATTAGGAAGTGAAAGAGGCCAGCAATGATCCACAGAAACACCTTTGACTGTCACCCGTTTAAAAAAACAGAAAAATATGTATTGAAGATTGAAGAAAACATGAAATACCTTTCTTTAAAAATACCTGACATTTAATGAATAAATCATGATAATATTAAATATTATTATATAATTATACATATTTAGATATATAAATATTATTTGTAAATGATATAGTGTAAAAATACAATAACTAATACTACTCCTGCTAATAATAATTCTTATTATATAAAATATTAGAAATATTTATATATAGAAATAATAAAATATTATAATTAAATACTTAACATTGAATAAATAATAATAATTTAAATATATAATAAATATACATATATGATTAAATATTAATATATATTATATGAATATTAAATATATTATACTGTTTAAAAATACATGACATTTAATAACTATTAATAATAATTATTATTGTTGTTGATGTCATTATAATCATATTTATATATTTATTTATATATAAATATTATATATATAAAATATAAATATTATATCCTAATAAAAATACATAACATTTAATAAAGACATAAAAATACTAACAATACACACACACACATGTTGGTGCACCTATAATTATGAGGACATTCCATAGACGTAATAGTTTTTATACTGTACAAACTGTACATTCTATCCCCCTACACTACCCCTACCCTTAAACCTACCCATCACACACACACACTCACACACACACACACACACACTACCCCTACCCCTAAACCTACCCATCACACACACACACACACACACACACACACACACACACTACCCCTACCCCTAAACCTACCCATCACACACACACACACACACACACTACCCCTACCCCTAAACCTACCCATCACACACACACACACACACACACACACACACACTACCCCTACCCCTAAACCTACCCATCACACACACACACACACACACACACACACACACACACACACACACACACACTACCCCTACCCCTAAACCTACCCATCACACACACACACTCACACACACACACACACACACACTACCCCTACCCCTAAACCTACCCATCACACACACACACACACACACACACACACACACACTACCCCTACCCCTAAACCTACCCATCACACACACACACACACACACACACACACTACCCCTACCCCTAAACCTACCCATCACACACACACACACACACACACACACACTACCCCTACCCTTACCCCTAAACCTACCCATCACACACACACACACTACCCCTACCCCTAAACCTACCCATCACACACACACACACACACACACTACCCCTACCCCTAAACCTACCCATCACACACACACACACTACCCCTACCCCTAAACCTACCCATCACACACACACACACACACTATCCCTACCCCTAAACCTACCCATCACACACACACACACACACACACACTACCCCTACCCCTAAACCTACCCATCACACACACACACACACACTACCCCTACCCCTAAACCTACCCATCACACACACACACACTACCCTTACCCCTAAACCTACCCATCACACGCACACACACACACACACACTACCCCTACCCCTAAACCTACCCATCACACACACACACACACACACTACCCCTACCCCTAAACCTACCCATCACACACACACACACACACTACCCCTACCCCTAAACCTACCCATCACACACACACACACACTACCCCTAAACCTACCCATCACACACACACACACACACACACTACCCCTAAACCTACCCATCACAAACACACACACACACTACCCCTACCTGTAAACCTACCCATCACACACACACACACACTACCCCTAAACCTACCCATCACACACACACACACACACACACACACTACCCCTACCCCTAAACCTACCCATCACACACACACACACACTACCCCTACCCCTAAACCTACCCATCACACACACACACACACTACCCCTACCCCTAAACCTACCCATCACACACACACACACTACCCCTACCCCTAAACCTACCCATCACACACACACACACTACCCCTACCCCTAAACCTACCCATCACACACACACACTCACACACACACACACACACACACACTACCCCTACCCCTAAACCTACCCATCACACACACACACACACACACACACACACACACTACCCCTACCCCTAAACCTACCCATCACACACACACACACACACACACACACACACACTACCCCTAGCCCTAAACCTACCCATCACACACACACACACACACACACACTACCCCTACCCTTACCCCTAAACCTACCCATCACACACACACACACACACACACTACCCCTACCCTTAAACCTACCTATCACACACACACACACACACACACACACACACTACCCCTACCCCTAAACCTACCCATCACACACACACACACACACACACTATCCCTACCCCTAAACCTACCCATCACACACACACACACACACACTACCCATACCCCTAAACCTACCCATCACACACACACACACACACTACCCCTACCCCTAAACCTACCCATCACACACACACACACACACTACCCTTACCCCTAAACCTGCCCATCACACGCACACACACACACACACACTACCCCTACCCCTACCCCTACCCCTAAACCTACCCATCACACACCCACACACACACACACACTACCCCTACCCCTAAACCTACCCATCACACACACACACACACACACTACCCCTACCCCTAAACCTACCCATCACACACACACACACACACACACACTACCCCTAAACCTACCCATCACACACACACACACTACCCCTAAACCTACCCATCACAAACACACACACACACACTACCCCTACCTGTAAACCTACCCATCACACACACACACACACACTACCCCTAAACCTACCCATCACACACACACACACACTACCCCTACCCCTAAACCTACCCATCACACACACACACACACACACACTACCCCTACCCCTAAACCTACCCATCACACACACACACACACTACCCCTACCCCTAAACCTACCCATCACACACACACACACTACCCCTACCCCTAAACCTACCCATCACACACACACACACTACCCCTACCCCTAAACCTACCCATCACACACACACACACACACACTACCCCTACCCCTAAACCTACCCATCACACACACACACACTACCCCTACCCCTAAACCTACCCATCACACACACACACACTATCCCTACCCCTAAACCTACCCATCACACACACACACACACACACACTACCCCTACCCCTAAACCTACCCATCACACACACACACACACACACTACCCCTACCCCTAAACCTACCCATCACACACACACACACTACCCCTACCCCTAAACCTACCCATCACACACACACACACACACTACCCCTACCCCTAAACCTACCCATCACACACACACACACACTACCCCTAAACCTACCCATCACACACACACACACACACACACACTACCCCTAAACCTACCCATCACAAACACACACACACACACACTACCCCTACCTGTAAACCTACCCATCACACACACACACTACCCCTAAACCTACCCATCACACACACACACACACACTACCCCTACCCCTAAACCTACCCATCACACACACACACACACTACCCCTACCCCTAAACCTACCCATCACACACACACACACACACTACCCCTACCCCTAAACCTACCCATCACACACACACACACTACCCCTACCCCTAAACCTACCCATCACACACACACACACTACCCCTACCCCTAAACCTACCCATCACACACACACACACACTACCCCTACCCCTAAACCTACCCATCACACACACACACTCACACACACACACACACACACTACCCCTACCCCTAAACCTACCCATCACACACACACACACACACACACACACTACCCCTACCCCTAAACCTACCCATCACACACACACACACACACACACACACACACTACCCCTAGCCCTAAACCTACCCATCACACACACACACACACACTACCCCTACCCTTACCCCTAAACCTACCCATCACACACACACACACACACACTACCCCTACCCTTAAACCTACCTATCACACACACACACACACACACACACACACACACACTACCCCTACCCCTAAACCTACCCATCACACACACACACACACACACACTATCCCTACCCCTAAACCTACCCATCACACACACACACACACACACACTACCCATACCCCTAAACCTACCCATCACACACACACACACACACACTACCCCACCCCTAAACCTACCCATCACACACACACACACACACTACCCTTACCCCTAAACCTGCCCATCACACGCACACACACACACACACACACTACCCCTACCCCTACCCCTACCCCTAAACCTACCCATCACACACACACACACACACACACACACACACACTACCCCTACCCCTAAACCTACCCATCACACACACACACACACTACCCCTACCCCTAAACCTACCCATCACACACACACACACACACACACACACTACCCCTAAACCTACCCATCACACACACACACACTACCCCTAAACCTACCCATCACAAACACACACACACACACTACCCCTACCTGTAAACCTACCCATCACACACACACACACACACTACCCCTAAACCTACCCATCACACACACACACACACTACCCCTACCCCTAAACCTACCCATCACACACACACACACACACACTACCCCTACCCCTAAACCTACCCATCACACACACACACACTACCCCTACCCCTAAACCTACCCATCACACACACACACACTACCCCTACCCCTAAACCTACCCATCACACACACACACTACCACTACCCCTACCCCTAAACCTACCCATCACACACACACACACACACACACACTACCCCTACCCCTAAACCTACCCATCACACACACACACACTACCCCTAAACCTACCCATCACACACACATGAAGTGTCTGTTGATTTCTGAACTCCTATTATATCTGGTATATTGTTCGGTGGATCGATCTCACTGTGGCCTCACCCCTGTTGAGAAGTAAGATGTTAATGATTAATGATTTTTATTGTGGCGGATGAGAAATCGAGTGCATGCAAACAAATACTCTTAACTTTGACAATGACTACTTCTTCTTTACACAAACCTCAGCTTTATATTAACATCCTGCTCAAAGAGAAAGAGTAACGGCTGGTTAAGAGGAGGAGGTTCGATTCGGCCGTGGGTCAGTGAGGAAAACACTCCAGTGAGGAAAACACATCAGTGGCTAAAGGTTTAAAACACAAGAACAGCATTCATTCTAGTACATGATAAAGCAATAAACCACAAGAGGCCGTGCAACTGAGAGTGTTGCAAAAGATCAACTTCAGTTAGCAGAAGTGTATTCATAAATCTGAAACTAAGATAATTAGACAAGTGTCTTGTGTTTGTGTTCAGGGTCAGTAAATCAGGCTTTAAAGGTTATGCTGAAGTGAGAAATGGATCTCGTCGATAATGATGTCAGTTCTGTCCTCTCAGACTGGTATAGATTAGAGCCTCTGTGTGTCGTGAATGGGACAGAGTTTACCCCTCACATTCTGAGCTGTACTGATGCAGAAAACAGCTGACTGCATTTCAATCACATTCAATTACACCAATGTTTAGTCATCATAGCAGAGCTCACAGCACATTACCAACGGCAATTACACAATATAGCAGCGCGAGGAGGAGCTGTGCTGTTATGCTGGACTAACAATATCAAATCTATTAGCGCATCTCACAAAACCTTATGAAAGAAATGCCTGGGTCACATTTCACCCTTAAACCTTAATAGACAAATATTTATTTTATTTTATTATTTTATTTGTGTATTATTTATTAGTTTAATTTTTTATTTGCTTACTATATTTTTATTTATTTTATTTTTCCATTTATTTTACTTTTGTATTTATTTATTTTCATTTAACTGTATAA